>QNTS01005398.1:0-10889 GCA_003317085.1 Hucho hucho
CTCCTGTACTACCATGGCTTCTCTACCTCCTGTACTACCATGGCTTCTCTACCTCCTGTATTACCATGACTTCTCTACCTCCTGTATTACCATGGCTTCTCTACCTCCTGTACTACCATGGCTTCTCTACCTCCTGTACTACCATGGCTTCTCTACGTCCTGTATTACCATGGCTTCTCTACCTCCTGTACTACCATGGCTTCTCAACCTCCTGTATTACCATGACTTCCTCCTGTATTACCATTGCTTCTCTACCTTATTTTCTCTTGTCGTGACTTTACTTTCATTATTCTGATTACTGTTATTTATATAATCAACTAACTACATTAAATTGTTACCCGATTAAATTAATCATGTAACAATTACCTCATTAGGAATATGGGGCACCACGAGAGCGGTTCTTTAAAGACTTACCATCTCCCAAATTAAACTTTAAAGGTCTTTACCTATCACATCCATAAAACAGTATTAATCATAACCTTGTATCATATCATCATTCTGAACAGTCGTAAACTCCAGCCTTACCTGTGATTCAGTACTACACAAATTGGTTTAATTATGTATTTACTAGCTAACTAAATGATAACACAGGATAAACATACACACTTAATACGTTAGATACAGGTCCCTAGCGGACTGACACAATATGGCGACTTGTTACAAAGGAGATGGGAGAGTGAGAGACATAATACATTGGTACATTTAGAAATAACTCTCACAGTAATCATATACTTTGCACATGAATGCCGACCCATTTTGAGTAAGAAATCATGAATGTATTTACATGTAAATACCTTGGTTCGCCATGTATTTATGTCGGAACAAGTCTTCTTGGGAAGGGGTTTGGTTGGGCCTTTCTGCGGCACGCTTGTAATGCTCTGACTGTCCATACGGGTCCCCACCAGTCTCTTCTCTGTTGTCCTCCTCTGCCGTCGTCCGGTATCCGTTGACATGTCGTGTAGTCCTGAACAGAGCTACTGAGTTTATTCTACTTTCCATTCGCTCCTGAAGCTGCCTCTTTGAAGATCTAGCCAGCCGTGTCGATGGTTCCCATTGGGTGATGAGAGTAGCGTACTACAGTGATTTGAGAAGAGTAGTGGAATGGTCCCACTTAACTTAACTTTTCTAGATACTTAGGACAGCTAGGCAGCTGTACCAGTGATTGTCCAGGAGGTGACTTATCATCTCTACCTCGTGTTGAGATTTCAGAGTTCAAAACCCGTTGGAGGTGAGCTGCAGCTACACGCCTCTCTGGTCAGATATGTTCATGCTTAACCCATCATTTTATACAATTCTTCAAATTGGGGCGGTTAGTCAGGATGACATCCTCTCTGACTTCATTATAGAAACAATTTCCTCTTATAGTTTTCTAGTGTGTATACTTTTCAAGTTACAATATTTCCTTCATGACATCACAAAATAACAGCCCATATGACATTATTATTCTTGAGATCGCCTCTGACCATTCCTCACGTTCTATGTTAGAAATATTGTCCAGTATTCGCTTTAGAACATGTTAGTTTCGGCGGGAAAACATCTGTGAACAAAGGCACATTCCTGTGTGAATTTGGAGAGGGAGATAGCTGAAAGTTCTAATCCCTGATTTACAACAGGGTGTGAACTGTCAACCCCCCACCAGTTCCCCTCCCCCCTCTACGGGGGAGAGGGGGTCTGGTCGATGTCAACCACTGCAAAGCTGATCCGACCCATCTGGATCCTCACAGGACAGTCACAATACTCTCTTATGCTCTTATTTCTTTCAATATTTTTCTTCTTTCATTCTTTCTTTCAAACAGTGAGATACTAAATAAATGTGCACAGAGAGATACTAATAAATAAAATAAAATTAAACCTTGCCTCTCGTGAACTAACATTTGACTTTTTTTGTACTTGCACTGACTTTGCTGATGGCTACTTTATTAAGGAAAAATCGACTTACTATGACTGTGATACGTGGTTGTCCCACCTACACTCTTTAGAAAAAAGGGTTCTAAAAGGCTTCTTCGGTTGTCCCCATAGGATAACCCTTTTTGATTCCAGGTAGAACTCTTTTGGGTTCCATGTAGAACCCTCTGTGGAAAGAGTTTTACATGGAACCCAAAAGGATTATACCTGGAACCAAAAAAGAGGGTTCTCCTATGGGGACAGCCAAATAACCATTTTAGGTTCTAGATAGGACCTTTTCTTCTAAGAGTGTAGCTATCTTAAAGGGGAATTTCACCCTGGCTCTGTCACGGCACTACTATCTTAAAGGGGAATTTCACCCTGGCTCTGTCACGGCACTACTATATTAAAGGGGAATTTCACCCTGGATCTGTCACGGCACTACTATATTAAAGGGGAATTTCACCCTGGCTCTGTCACGGCACTACTATCTTAAAGGGGCTCTGTCACGGCACTACTATCTTAAAGGGGAATTTCACCCTGGCTCTGTCACGGCACTACTATCTTAAAGGGGCTCTGTCACGGCACTACTATATTAAAGGGGAATTTCACCCTGGCTCTGTCACGGCATTACTATCTTAAAGGGGAATTTCACCCTGGCTCTGTCACAGCATTACTATATTAACAACATTACATTTTTATCATAAACATCACAATTATCCAAACCACAAGCTAGAACTAGCACGTTTTAATTTCACTGGTTGAATCAGGAAGTTTCGACTTCCTGTGTATTTGTCTGCTCATAGTGAACCAAAGTCCTGCATTCATAGCAAATGCAGATACCGCCCGCTAGGTAGAGGAGTCGTGCCCACAACTTGGATGATGGCATTGTGTACTTCGAATGAACAACACACAGCTATCTCAGAACTTCAGCAAGATATTTTTGAAAATATTTGTTTTTTACTAGTGTTTGTCATCATGCCTGTTTGGTGTTCTGTGCCTGGCTGTGCTAATTACAAACAAGCGTGAAAATTAGTTCTCTCTCACTGTTTCACCAACCAGAAATTTACCCCGACGTTGCCAGTGCCTTGCGGTTATCAAGAATGATAAGCCTTACAGTAACCAAAGATTATCAGAGGTATTTTCAGGCTGAACTGATGGGGAATCCATTTCGACGACAGCTGAGAAATGATGCGATACCATTGTTCCTCCACAACAAAACGACAGATTCTCAATTAGAGGTAATCTAACGTTAGCTAGCTTCGTAGCCTAGCTGAACTAGCTAAGTTAGCTAGCTAAATTTACAGTCCTGTATTGATTTCTGAAAGACCTCAGCTAAATTGTATAGCTATCTTTTTTGGTATTACACACTGTCAATCAATTTCGCCTATGCCATGGTAGTCACTGCTTGACTGGTAACTACCATCTGCAGCATAAACATGTTTGTTTGTTCGTTCTACCTTTGACTGACTTTAGCTAACATAAGTTAGCAAATACGAGTAGCTCAATCTGGCAGCCATCTATTCCACCCTTGTCTGGAAAACAGTCAGTCACTGAAAATAGAATTGTCTATATAGCTAGATCACTCTGTGTTTGTGTGTTAATAACATTAGCAATGATGAATGTGTATAAATCGTCTATAGTTGGTTAGTTGGTTCTCAGCCAGTCTCAGCTGGATAGCAATCTTCCTGCCAATTATTGACGTTAGTTAGCTAACAGCAAGCAGACAATATTGAAATGTCCATGTTAGGTATGGTAATCTAGCGAGTCTAATAGAGATCAATACAAATGGTGGGGTGGTTAAATTGTGTATTGTTGTGTATTTTGTTGTAGGTGGTACAGCATCTGTTTCCACCAACATGTTTCCTTCCAACCCCTAGCTCTGCACAAGATGAAGGTAAGTTGGCAAAAAAAAAATACAAGCTGACAGCTAAGATAGCTCAATTTACAGTAAGCATGGTATAAACATGAAATGGGTAGTGTTTGTATGGTTTGTGTTTGTATTATGGGGTTACAAGTGGTTAGAAGTAGCCTGAGGACCGCAGAGTACCTTCCAGATCATGTCATCAATTTAGTCTAGTCCTCTTGTCTTTTTACCTTTTTTCTTTGTAAAACTCAGGTTATCTGGAGTCATTCCACAGCGCCCTGCTGAAAAATACCACAAAGTGGAGGCATCTTGGGTACACAAGCATGAGGGAGCGGACACACCTTGAGGTTAAGGAGCACAAGATTGTGGGACAGAAACCATCAAGGGACACTGAAAGGTATAAAATCAAGACTAGAACAGTAATGACACAACCACCTCATTCTTATCTCTGCAGATTCTCAAAACACAATACAAAAAGTCCCTGCAAAAGGCTACTACTGATCTGTCAAAGTCAATGGGCTAGGGGAGGTTTACAGACAGTACTTTAAAATGAGGAAGGGGGGTTTTGTTGTGCAGGATTGTGCTTAGATAGGCAGTAAATAAATTGTTGTGTATGAGAGCGGTTGAGGTGCCATTTCTCCTCAATCTCCCATACACAACAATTCATACTGTGTAAGAACTGCCCTCCTAAGACTTTTAACACCTTCAGCACAAAGTGTCTCAGCTTCCCCAGCCCACCATGCCGAACACCACTGCCAGTGTACTGACTCGGATAAAGGACTATGACTGCGTTTACACAGGCGGCCCAATTCTGATGTTTTTTTCACTAATTGGTGTTTTGACCAATCAGATCAGTATTGAAAAATATCTGAGGTGACTAAGACCATTTTGTGGGAAAATACAACAGAATTGTACTGCCTGTGTTTACACAGCTAGCATGGCTCAGCATAAGACCATGTAGAACAGGGGTCTCCAAACCTCTTCTTCTTCTTCTTCTTCTTCTTCTTCTTCTTCTTCTTCTATGGTATAATGGCGTTCGCAACAAAAAAAAGTGCATTCCACCACCTACTGTACGGGGGGATAATAAGGATCCCAAAAAGGAAAACATTTGGGTAAAAATAAATTAAAGATCATACAAACTACCAAAAAATAAATTAACTAAACAAAATCAACCTGTTTTTCTGTAAAAACCTCATTCTAATCAGGTCCCAACACAGCCTCAGAAGCCTCCTGTGAGAGCGGAAAACATTCCCTAGCAACAATAGTCCTTGTAGTGCTTCTGCCGTGAAGTCTTGGAGACACAAAAACATCTTGGCTACAGATATAATGATGTCCAACTTCTTGGACTTCTTAGACACTTGTGCTGTACAATGAATCACTGGCTTTAAATGTCACAAAATCCACCTTCTTCACAATGAGTGTATCCAGATCACTCGATTGACTTAAAACACTACTTGATTGACTTAAAACACTATCTTCAACACTGTTGCCTCTTCCCCCTTCGACTCTCTTCACCGCCTCCACATAGGAGATCCGCTGCACAGCCATGGTCCTTGACACCTTGATCTCCTTCACCCTAACAGTACACTCAAGGAAGTCCGGAGTATGATCCCCACCTCAGTTGCAACATTTTCCATTCACAGATTCTTCAATATCAATATCATACTTCTCCCATCTGCAAACATTTGACAAGTGACCAAATCCTTTACAATTTCCACACTGTAATGGTTTGGACACAAATGCAGTGTATCGACAGGCTTTTCTCCTTCCTTCCATTTACCATATGGGTCAGGTGACGTGCATTGACCACTCCAGGGATTTTCTGACTAAGGTACCTATCATCTATATCCAAAGAGACTCCAGCTATAACTCCTTTGGCAGGCGCCTTGCTCCAAAGATCAGTACATGTTACTTCTGACGTGGACAATTTAACCAGATCCAGTACACGCTTCTTCTGTTCTTCATTAACACAATTAACCAAAACACCTTGATTTGAATCCATTTTTTCCACTGCTTTCTTCACAGTCCTCGATATTACAAATTAATTTCCCGAAGGAATCTTCTTGTCCAAAAAACGCAGTCCAATAAGAAACGCATTATTGGACCGATCCTTGTCTTCTACTACAACTTTTTCTCATTTTGTTCCATTCTTTGATTTCACATTTTTACGTTCCTTATCACACACTTCACTTGCCGTACTTTCAGATTCAAGCACAGTCGCCATTTCCTCCTCCCTCCTAGGAATCTGTCAATTTGGACTACCTTACCTGAAATATCCAACCCTGTTCCTGGAGAGGACGGTAGCTCTCCAGAAACATGGTTGGAGAGCCCTGGATGTAGAACCACCATAAAATAAATATGGATATTTTCTATAAATCTTTGAAATGTGTCTGCCTTTATGGATTCACAGATCAACTCAAATCAAATCAAATTGTATTTGTCACATGCGCCGAATACAACAGGTGTAGACCTTACAGTGAAATGCTTACTGACAGGCCCTTAGCCAACAATGCAGTTAAAAATAAATAAAAAAATACCTAAAATAAAAAAAATAATATTAAAATAAATAAAAATAGGAAAAAAAAATATATAAATAAATAAATAAATAAATAATAATAATAATTACAAATGATACAGATACAGAGCTGTACTGGGCTCTGTAGAATCAAACAGATGCTAGACATTCAGATATCCAAAGATGTATTTGTCAAAATCTTTAATACAGGGGAGTAGAGGTCTGCGCTGATTTCTTCATCCCGCTCCCGCCCAGACCCGCAGCTTTTCATACCGCACCTGCTGTCTTTCTGTCCAACTCCCACCCACTAATACAAGATGGCGCCGACAGACATGGCAGCTCTGCTTCTAGCTCCTAAGCAACTTTGCAGTATTAGTTTTTTTTGTGTGTTATTTCTTACATTATTAGCCCAGAACGGTTTTTGGGGTTTTATTATTACATATACAGCAGGAAATAACTTTTGTATATCAGAGAGGCGGTAACTCACCAGCATTACGACCAGGAATACAACTTTCCTGAATTGGATCCATTGTTCGTACCCCCCAGGGCAGTTGAACTTATCCCAGAGGCTGCTCCAAGACGCCGCGGGCGGAGAATAGGTATTCGGAGTGGACTTCTAGTCCGTCTCAGGAGGCGTGCACACCATCCACCGTTTCTGAGTATATTACTCGCTAATGTTCAGTCTCAGCACAATAAAGTAGACGAGCTCAGGGCGAGGATCTCCTTCCAGAGAGACATCAGCGACTGTAACATACTCTGTTTCACAGAATAATTACTCTCTCCGGATATACTGTCAATGTCCATACAGCCAGCTGGGTTCTCAGTACATCGCTCAGACAGAAATAAAGAACTCTCAGGGAATAAGGCGGTGGTGTAAGATTCATGATTAACTACTCACTGTGTGTTTGTGATAATGTACAGAAACTCAAGTCCTTTTGTTCACCCGACCTAGAAAACCTCACACTCAAATGGCGACCGTGTTACCTCCCGAGAGAATTCTCTTTGGTTATAGTCACAGCCGTGTATATTCCCCTCAAGCCAATACCACAACGGCCCTCAAGGAACTTTACTGGACTTTGTGCAAACTGGAAACCACATATCCTGAGGATTTTAACAAAGCAAATTTGAGGAAAACACTACCGAAGTTTTATCAACACATTGCCTGTAGTACTCGCACTGCAAAAACACTCAACCATTATTACTCCCACTTCTGGGATGGACCCTCCCCCGCCCTCCCTTCAGCAAATCAGATCACAACTCCATTTTGCTCCTACCTTCCTATAGGCAGAAACTCAAACAGAAGGACCCGTGCTAAGGTCTATTCAATGCTGGTCGGAATCCATGCCTCAAGATTGTTTTGATCACGCAGACTGGGCCCAGATGGCATCCCTAGCCGCGTCCTCAGAGCATGCGCAGCCCAGCTGGCTGGAGTGTTTACGGACATATTCAATCTCTCCCTGTCCCAGTCTGCTGTCCCCACTTGCTTTAAGATGTCCACCATCATTCCTGTACCCAAGAAAGCAAAGGTAACTGAACTAAATGACTATCGCGCAGTAGCACTCACTTCTGTCATCATGAAGTGCTTTGAGAGGCTAGTTAAGGATCATATCACCTCTATCTTACCTGACGCCCTAGACCCACTTCAATTTGCATACCACCCCAATAGATCCACAGACGATGCAATCGCCATCGCACTGCATACTACCTTCTCCACTGGGACCGCAGTGGAGAAGGTGAAAAGCTTCAAGTTTCTCGGCGTACACATCACCGACGATCTGAAATGGTCCACCCACACAGACAGTGTGATGAATAAAGGCGCAACAGCGCCTCTTCAACATCAAGAGGCTGTTGAAATTTGTCTTGGCCCCTAAGACCCTCACAAACTTTTACAGATGCACAATTGAGAGCATCCTGTCGGGCTGTATCACTGCCTGGTAGGGAAACTGCACCGCCCGCAACTGCAGGACTCTCCAGAGGGTGGTGCGGTCTGCCCAACGTATCACTGGGGGCACACTGCCTGCACTCCAGGACACCTACAGCACCCGATGTCACAGGAAGGCCAAAAAGATAATCAAGGACATCAACCACCCGAGACACAGCCTGTTCACCCGGCTATCATCCAGAAGGTGAGATCAGTACTGGTGCATCAAAGCTGGGACCGAGAGACTGAAAAACAGTTTCTATCTCAAGGCTTCCACCCGGTTACTTAACCCTGCACCTTAGAGGCTGCTGCTCTATGTACATAAACATGGAATCACTGGTCACTTTAATATTGGAACACTAATCAAATCAAATCAAATTGTATTAGTCACATGCACCAAATACAACAGGTGTAGCCCTTACAGTGAAATGCTTACTTACAAGCCCCTAACCAACAATGTAGTTAAAAAATACGAATAAGAATAAGAAATAAAAGTAACAAGTCGTTAAAGAGCAGCAGTAAAATAACAATAGGGAGACTATATACAGGGGGTACAGGTACAGAGTCAATGTTCGGGGTCACCGGTTTATTCAAGGTAATTGAGGTAATAGGTATAGACTGTCACAAGGTGACACTTTTGGGTGGATATCGTGACTCCCCCCCTCTCTCACATCAGGTTTTATAACAGTAATACATTCCTGGTAGAAACTCCCAGTATGGAGGGATAGAGCCTATGGAAAACAAAGACATTCTCCTTGCCAAAACTCCTAATCCCCAAAATGGGAGAATTAAACAATATTTATATTTTTGAGAATGTGGGAATGGTCCGTGGACACTTAAGGGACAGTCATGTCGAGTGGCTTTCGTTTTGGGACATCATGACAGACAGTAAGACAACATAACTGTATCTCTTAAAGTGTACATTTCCCAGCTGTCAGGTTTACACCTGAATGTTGCATAAGATGATTAATGATTAAGAATACTTTTGAAAAGATAACAGTGTGATTTAGTCTTCTAAATGAGAATTGGTTGTCATTTTTCCAACAATTGTTTACAGACAGATTATTTCACTTATAATTCACTGTATCACAATTTCAGTGGGTCAGAAGTTTACATACACTCAGTTGACTGTGCCTTTTAAACAGCTTGGAAAATTCCAGAAAACAGGTACAAAAGTATCTATATCCACAGTAAAACGAGTCCTATATCGACATAACCTGAAAGGCCGCTCAGGAACGAAGAAGCCTCTGTTCCTAAACCGCCATAAAAAAGCAAGACTACGGTTTACAACTGCACATGGGACAAAGATCGTACTTTTTGGAGAAATGTCCTCTGGTCTGATGAAACAAAAATAGAACTGTTTGGCCATAATGACCATCATTATGTTTGGAGGAAAAAGGGGGAGGCTTGCAAGCCGAAGAACACCATCTCAACCGTGAAGCACAGGGGTGGCAGCATCATGTTGTGGAGGTGCTTTGCTGCAGGAGGGACTGGTGCACTTCACAAAATAGATGGCATCATGAGGAGGGAAAATTATGTGGATATATTGAAGCAACATCTCAAGACATCAGTCAGGAAGTTAAAGCATGGTCGCAAATGGGTCTTCCAAATGGACAATGACCCCAAGCATACTTCCAAAGTTGTGGCAAAATGGCTCAAGGACAACAAAGTCAAGGTATTGGAGTTGCCATCACAAAGCGCTGACCTCAATCCTATAGACAATTTGTGGGCAGAACTGAAAAAGCGTGTGCGAGCAAGGAGGCCTACAAACCTGACTCAGTTACACCAGCTCTGTCAGGAGGAATGGGCCAAAATTCACCCAACTTATTGGGGGAAGCTTGTGGAAGGCTACCCGAAACGTTTGACCTAAGTTAAACAATTTAAAGGCAATGCTACCAAATACTAATTGAGTGTATGTAAACTTCTGACCCACTGGGAATGTGATGAAAGAAATAAAATAAAATAAAAACATTCCCTCTACTATTATTCTGACATTTCACATTCTTAAAATAAAGTGGTGATCCTAAACTGACCTAGACAAGGAATTTTTACTAGTATTAAATGTCAAGAATTGTGAAAAACTGAGTTTAAATATATTTGGCTAAGGTGTATTTAAACTTCCGACTTCAACTGTATATATATATATATATATATATATATATATATATATATATATATATATATATGCATGAAACACATCTCACTGTCCTAGAAATGCATCAGATATGAGGAAAACAAGGTGTGAAATTCCCTTTTAAGATGAATGCACTAACTGTAAGTCTTCCCAAATAAGAGAGTCTGCTAAAATGTAAATCCCGCACGCTGCTGAGCTCTGTGGTCAGACACCTCTTGTTCGTCACTCCTAATTACTGGAACACTAATTCGGAGATGATTGGGGTATTTGTTTGTGTGTGTGTGTGTGTGTGTGTGTATTGGGAACTGACTGGATATTAATCAGCAACAGGAGAAAGGAGGAAATCATGGAAAAAGTTAATTGGACCACTGATTGGCCAAGACTAATTGAAGACAAGATGAGCAGAGGGAAATAAGGAGAGAGAGAGGGAATGAAGAGAAGAGACCTGATGATGAGGGAGAAGAGAGACCTGATGATGGGGGAGAGGAGAGACCTGGTGATGGGGGAGAGGAGAGGCCTGGTGATGGGGGAGAGGAGAGACCTGATGATGGGGGAGAGGAGAGGAGAG
>QNTS01005399.1:20050-37787 GCA_003317085.1 Hucho hucho
TGCTACCACTGTGAACTGTCAGTATGGATTTAGCTGTTTTACCACTGTGATCTGTCAATCTGGATTTGGCTGTTTTACCACTGTAAACTCTCAGTATGGATTTTGCTGTTTTACCACTGTGAACTGTCAGTACGGATTTGGCTGTTTAATTGCTGTGAACTGTCAGTATGGATTTGGCTGTGCTACCACTGTGAACAGTCAGTACGGATTTAGATGTGCTACGACTGTGAACAGTCAGTATGGATTTGGCTGTTTTACCACTATAAACTGTCAGTATAGATTTGGCTGTGCTACCACTGTGAACTGTCAGTATGGATTTTGCTGTTTTACCACTTTGAACTGTCAGTATGGATTTGGCTGTTTTATTGCTATGAACTGTCTGTATGGATTTTGCTGTGCTACAACTGTGAACTGTCAGTATGGATTTTGCTGTTTTACCACTGTGAACTGTCAGTATGGATTTTGCTATTTTACCACTGTGAACAGTACGTATGGATATGGCTGTGCTACCACTGTGAACAGTACGTATGGATTTGGCTGTGTCGCCACTGTGAACTGTCAGTATGTATTTTACTGTTTTACCACAGTGAACATTCAGTGTGGATTTGGCTGTGCTACCACTGTGAACAGTCAGTATGGATTTGGCTGTGATACCACTGTGAACAGTCAGTATGGATTTGGCTGTTTTACCACTGTGAACAGTCATTTTGGATTTGGCTGCACTACCACTTTGAACAGTCAGTATGGATTTGGATGTGCTACCACTGTGAACAGTCAGATTGGACTTGGCTGTGCTACCACTGTGAACAGTCAGATTGGACTTGGCTGTGCTACCACTGTGAACAGTCTGTGTGGATTTGGCTGTTTTACCACCTTGAACTGTCAGTATGGATTTGGCTGTTTTACTCCTGTGAACAGTCCGTATGGATTTGGCCTGTGATACCATTGTGTACAGTCTATATGGATTTGGCTGTTTTACCACTGTGAACAGTCAATATTGATTTGGCTGTGCTACCACTTTGAACGGTCAGTATGGATTTGGCTGTGCTCCAACTGTGAACAGTCAGTAGGTATTTTGCTCTGCTACCACTGTAAACAGTCTGTATGGATTTTGCTGTGCTACAACTGTGAACAGTCAGTATGGATTTAGCTGTTTTTCCACTGTGAACAGTCAATATGGATTTGGCTGTGCCACCACAGTGAACTGTCAGTATGGATTTGCCATTCAGCCACTGTGAGTGTTTACATATTTAATTAATGTTTGGCCCTGGAGCGGGGGGTGAGTAGGGTGTGTGTGTGTTTGTTTGTGTGTGTGCATACTTTGGTGTGGGTGTTTTGGTGGGTTTTGTCACTTGGGATGACCAGGGGAACCGTCTCAGGGGAGCTAATGGGAATGGGGGGCGGGGTGCAAGTCGAGGTCAATTAGCGACAAACTGCATCGGCAAACAGTTTTCTCCCAGGCTGTCACGCAAGGCAAGGAGCCAGGGAGCACATCTGGAGGGGGTAGTGTTCCGTTAGAGGGCTCTCAGGGTGTGCAGGTCTCTCTCTACCATTTAGCATTATGTCACAAGACACTGCTGCTGCTGCTGCTTCGTTGTCTCAATGTGCTCCGAGGCAGGCCACAATATAGGCCTCATTATACTCCCGTTAGACTTCTCCCAAGCAGAACGTCACGTACTCCAGGACTTTCTTTAGGTGCTAGAACCAATTCACTCGGTGTCGTTGGTTATTCATATAATGCACGCTTGTGAACGGGAGCACAATGTTTGAAAAAGGCATATTGAAATTTGCATTCGTTCCCATTTACTGTGTTTTCACTTGGAAAGTAAACAGAAAAGTGTCAGCGGTGGCAAACCACAGAGTGTACAGTGCTGTGGATTAACACACAGGCACCCATTGGGACATGAGAGAAACAGTAAACAAGCTACCACATGTCATCTAGCACATTCATAACATCGAGTCCCTTGATATAATTGGGTCTCGAGCAAAGCCTTTTGCTTAGCTGGATGTTGGAATTCATTCCTTCCTCTTGTCACGAGGTGTCAATCTACATCAGTGCAATGGCAAAGGGAGAGGACGCTGTTTAGACTCTGACACAGATTGACATTATTTACCATGTTCTAATACAGTACCAGGCTACACATGTTCCTCGTTTATTAATGTCTTGTGATGTGTCTTGTGCCATTTTGTAATTTGAGGATCAGTGTGCTCCAACATACACTACATGACCAAAAGTATGTGGACACTTGCTCGTCGAACATCTCATTCCAAAATCATGGGCATTAACATGGAGTTGGTCCTCCCTTTGCTGCTATAACAGACTCCACTCTTCTGGGAAGGCTTTCCACTAGATGTTGGAACATTTCTGCAGGGACTAGCATTAGTGAAGTCGGCGCACTGATGTTGGGCGATTAGGCCTGGCTTCCACTCGGCGTTCATCCCAAAGGTGTTCGATGGGTGTTGAGGTCAGGGTTCTGTGCAGGCCAGTCAAGTTCTACCATCCTGTACCCGACAAACCGTTTCTGTATGTACCTCGCATTTTACATGGGGGCATTGTCATAAAGGGCCATCCCCAAACTGTTGCCACAAAGTTGGAAGCACAGAATCATCTAGAATGTCATTGCATGCTGTAGCATTAAGATTTCCCTTCACTGGAACTAAGGGGCCTAGCCCAATCTATGAAAAACAGCCCCAGACCATTATTATTCATCACCAATCTTTACAGTTGGCACCATGCATTGGGGCAGGTAGCGTTCTCCTGGCATCCGCCAAACCCAGATTCGTCCATCGGACTGCCAGAGGGTGAAGCATGATTCATCACTCCAGAGAACAAGTTTCCACTGCTCGAGAGTCCAATGGCGGTGGTCTTAACACAACTCCAGCCTACGCTTGGCATTGTGCATGATGATCTTAGGCTTGTGTGCGGCTGCTCGGCCATGGAAGCCCATTTCATGAAGCTCTTGACGAACAGTTCTTGTACTGACGTAGCTTCCAGAAGCAGTTTGGTAATGAGTGTTGCAACCGAGGAGACGATTTTTTGCGCACTACGCGCTTCAGCACTCGGCAGTCCTGTTCTGTGAGCTTGTGTGGCCTACCACTTCGCGGCTGAGCCGTTGTTGCTTTAAGACTTTTCCACTTCACAATAACAGCACTTACAGTTGACCGGGGGAGCTCTAGCAGGGCCGAAATTTGAAGAACTAGCTTGTTGGAAAGGTGGCATCCTATGACGGTGCCAAGTTGAACGTCTCTGAGCTCTTCAGTAAGGCCAATGTTTGTATATGGAGATTGCATGGCTGTATGCTTGATTTTATACACCTGTCAGAAATGGGTGTGGCTGAAATAGCTGAATACACTAATTTGAAGGGATGTCCACATACTTTTGTATATATAGTGTATGTCTGACTTCCTGATCCTGTTTTTAATTAAAACAGGAGCAGATGTGCGACCCCTTTGATGGAGGGTAGTGCTCCTCTTAGATAACAGACGTGTACACACACACAACCACACACCCACATTGTTGTTTTCATGAATATGAAAAGGACTGTTTAACACTAGACAGTGTCAGACATTATAATGCTATCTTAAAGATGGTTGAATGGGTTTATGTTTCCATACTGTCATTAAACGGCTTTGTAACATTAGCTTAAACAGATAACTCCGTTTTATTTTTATGATATTCTGATGGGACCATACTTGAGCATCACAGTATGTTTGGAATCTCAGCAATCAGTACACCTGTTATTTGATTAATCTATAGTTATATACTGTATGCAAATACTTACTTGGGTGTGAACAGAACATTGGGGCTGCATCTCAAATGGCACCCTATTCCCTACATACACTACTTTTCACCAGAGCCCTATGAGCCCTTGTTAAAAGTTGTGCACTTTATATGGAACAAGGTGCCATTTGGGACGCCCTGGATATGGAATCTGTGACAGCGTCATTACTATTTATGTAGTTCTTCTGGACACTATCCCGCAGGTAATTGCTGCTGAGTCATCTATATTCATCCCTATATCTGCATGTGACAACCCATCATCGCTGGAAATCCTTTGATCAGAAAGGAAATGGAACAATCTGCATGCTCCTCTGTACACTTTAACCATGAGCTCTTCCTTTTAGAGATTGATTGTCTGTTTTAGTGTTTTCAAATTCGGGAGCTTTGAAAAATATTGTAACACTGCAAGTGGATTTCTTAATCAAATATGTTTTTTTGTCACGTCTTTCATTTATATAATAAAATGCAATTATGTAATATACACAATTATGCAATATACTGTATACAATTATGGAATATGATGCAATTGTTTGGAACATTACACTCTTCAAACACATCAAGGTTCCAGAGTGGGCTCTCTCGTACTTTTGAAGGTATGACCCATTTTATACATAGCAATTGACATTATACGCATGTCATCACAGGGAAACTTTACCACTAGACACTAATTCTGTGTGATGAGAGCTGTTTCAGACATAATTATGCACCATAGCGGAATTATTTTTTTTTCACATCAGGAGAGTTCAACCAATTACGTCATTGGATGATTGAGCCTGCTGTCTGATCTAAAAGGGAATGGCGTCATGTTTTGTAGCATTTGTGTTTCGGCAATTGCACGATCACGCTAGCAGTGATTAGATATGGTTGTCCTTGTTCAATAGATTGGACTTGTCTCAACGATGTTCCTGTCTGCCACAATATATAGGTTGACTCATTTTCCCTGGCTTTGTAAAGACTACAGCCTGACAGGAGCCCTACTTCCTTGTCCAATTGTGTTCCCACCCTCAAAGGCTTTTCAAAACAGGGGCAGTACTAGCTAGCCTCAGTGCTTCTCATTAGTACTAGGAGCAAAACTGGAGCAATGTTTTGATGATGATAACGAAGAGTAAAGAATGACTTTGGCTTTATGACTCATATTAGTCTTGGAGTAACTATACCTGTCTGTTGTAGCTAGCTAGCTAGCTAACTTGTGTCTGAGATGTCTCATATTCTACACTATGCTGCTACAGTAGGAATAAAGACAGTACACAATGATTCCCCATGAAGTCTAATAGCGTTTTTATCATTCTCTTACAGACAATACCGCTTGGTGGCCTACAGATTCTTTCTGGAGTTTGTTCTACATGGGAAAAAGCTAGGCACAGGACACTGAATCCCCTTGCCCGCGTGTGCTGTTGGGGCCATTCCAGCAATTCAAGAGGAGATGTGAAATGTCCACAACAACAATCTCCCCTTGTATGAAAGTGACTCCGAACACCTCGCTGCAACCCCAAACGCAAGTATTCCCTTTGTAGAACTGTAGTATTTATTGTAGGTGTTAGTAGTATATTTTCTTCTACTGTATATACAGTATGTCATACATTGCCATAACTTCCTTCATACTGCTGTGTAGACACCTCCGTCTCCAGAGCAAATTAACTTTGTCTTGAATACAAGTCATGTTTACTTATTTGCAACATTGAAAGAGTAATCTACTGTTTTATTGAAACATGTTCACTTGCCAACAAATGAAAGTACACCAACTCTCTGAATCATTTGTTTTAGCAGTACAATTGAAGCTACAGTAGTTACTTCCAATTACATTTCATGAATATCACAATGATTTGATCCAGAAGTTGAAGTCAACCCTTTATTGGTTTCTGATGCAACTGGAATCATTTAGTCACTTGTCAGTACAAAGCTTTCATCCAATGGGTCAACATGATATGTAATATTAAAGCTGGTGTCAAGGTCATCATCAACAGCAGCAGGATTAGTCTGCAGGACATACACTAGTCAGTGATTAGCCAACATTTTACTACTTTGTCCCCATCAATAGACACTCAAACAAGGTCCTATATCCACCCGTCCCCCTCTTGTCAATAGATCATGCACACTAACCTACACACAATACCCACCGCCAACAGACAGCAGTCAGTCACCCACACCATCCCCTCTTTACTAATAACTCTGCTTTTCTCCAATTTGGACTTCAAGCTTTGCATAAACAATAAAGTAAGCCTCCAAAATAAAGAGAACTACAGTAGAAGCCTACTTCTAAACACACCAATTGTGACAACAAGACACAGACCATGTTTATGCCAAGCTCCAGTAGATTTATTTGCTCATCATGGAGCCATGGAAAGATTTATCAAAGGTGACTTACACTAGTTCCTGGTGCTGAGCTTGATGCCACTGCAGATGTTGATGCGATCGGCATCTGTAAATAAAGCACACAGAGTTGAAGTCGGAAGTTTACATACACCTTAGCCAAATACATTTAAACTTAGTTTTCACAATTCCTTGCATTTAATCCTAGTAAAAATTCCCTGTGTTATGTCAGTTAGGATCACCACTTTATTTTAAGAATGTGACATGTCAGAATAATAGTAGAGAGAATGATTTATTTCAGCTTTTATTTCTTTCATCACATTCCCAGTGGGTCAGAAGTTTACATACACTCAATTAGTATTTGATAGCATTGCCTTTAAATTGTTTAACTTGGGTCAAACGTTTCGGGTAGCCTTCCACAAGCTTCCCACAATAAGTTGGGTGAATTTTGGCCCATTCCTCCTGACAGAGTTTGTAGGCCTCCTTGCTCACACACACTTTTTCAGTTCCACAAATCTTTTATAGGATTGAGGTCAGGGCTTTGTGATGGCCACTCCAATATCTTGACTTTGTTGTCCTTAAGCCATTTTGCCACAACTTTGGAAGTATGCTTGGGGTCATTGTCCATTTGGAAGACCCATTTGCAACCAAGCTTGAACTTCCTGAGTGATGTCTTGAGATGTTGCTTCAATATATCCACGTAATTTTCCATCCTCATGATGCCATCTATTTTGTGAAGTGCACCAGTCCCTCCTGCAGCAAAGCACCCCCACATCATGATGCTGCCACCCCTGTGCATCACGGTTGGGATGGCGTTCTTCGGCTTGCAAGCCTCCCCCTTTTTCCAACAAACATAGTGATGGTCATTATGGCCAAACAGTTCTATTTTTGTTTCATCAAACCAGAGGACAATTGTCCAAAAAGTACAATCTTTGTCCCCATGTACAGCTGCAAACCGCAGTCTGGCTTTTTTATGGCGGTTTTGGAGCAGTGGCTTCTTCCTTGCTGAGCAGCCTTTTTAGGTTATGTCGATATAGAACTCATTTTACTGTGGATATAGATACTTTTGTACCTGTTTCCTCCAGCATCTTCACAAGGTCCTTTGCTGCTGTTCTGGGATTGATTTGCACTTTTTGCACCAAAGTACGTTCATCTCTAGGAGACAGAACGCGTCTCCTTCCTGAGCGGTATTACAACTGCGTGGTCCCATGGTGTTTATACTTGCGTATTATTGTTTGTACAGATGAACGTGGTACCTTCAGGCGTTTGGAAATTGCTCCCAAGGATGAACCAGACTTGTGGTCATCTACAATTTTTTGTCAACTTAGTGTATGTAAACTTCTGACCCACTGGAATTGTGATACAGTGAATTCTAAGTGAAATAATCTGTCTGTAAATAATTGTTGGAGAAATTACTTGTGTCATGCACAAAGTAGATGTCCTAACCGACTTGCCAAAACTATAGTTTGTTAACAAGAAATGTGTGGAGTGGTTGAAAAATGAGTTTTAATGACTCCAACCTAAGTGTATGTCAACTTCCGACTTCAACTGTATGTATTCAGATCCTTTGCTATGAGACTCGAAATTGAGTTCAGCTGCATCCTGTTTCCCATTGATCATCCTTGATTGAAGTCCACCTGTGGTAAATTCGATTGATTGGACATGATTTGGAAAGGCACACACCTCTCTATATATGCCCCACAGTTGACAGTGACTGTCAGAGCAAAAACCAAGCCATGAGGTTGAAGGAATTGTCCGTAGAGCTTTGAGTCAGAATTGTGTCGAGGCACAGATCTGGGGAAGGGCACCACAACATTTCTGCAGCATTGAAGGTCCCCAAGAACACAATGGCCTCCATCATTATTAAGTAGAATACGTTTGGAACCACCAAGACTCTTCCTACAGCTGGCCGCCCGGCCAAACTGAGCAATCGGGGTAGAAGGACCTTGGTCAGGGAGGTGACCAAGAACCCTATGGTCACTCTATCAGAGCTCCAGAGTTCCTCTGTGGAGATGGGAGAACCTTCCAGAAGGACAACCATCTCTTCAGCCCTCCACCAAATCAGGCCTTTATGGTAGAGTAGCCAGACGGAAGCCACTCCCCAGTAAAAGGCACATGACAGCCCGCTTGGAGTTTGCCATAAAGTACATAAAGGACTCTCAGAGCATGAGAAACAACATTCTCTGGTCTGATGAAACCAAGATTAATTCTTTGGCCTGATTTCCAAGCATCATGTCTGGAGAGACCTGAAAATAGCTGTGCAGCGACGCTCCCCATCCAAGCTTTCAGAGCTTGAGAAGATCTACAGAGAATATTGGGAGAAACTCCCCAAATACAGGTGTGCCAAGCTTGTAGCGTCATACACAAGAAGACTTGAGGCTGCGAAAGGTGCTTCAACAAAGTACAGAGTAAAGGGTCTGAATACTTATGTAAATTAAATTTTTCCATATTTATTTTTAATACATTTGCAAAAAATTCTAAAAAACAGTTTTTGCCTTGTCATTATGGGGTATTGTGTGTAGATTGTTGAGGGGGAAAAACTATTTCATCAATTTTAGAATTAGGCTGTAACAAAATATGGAAAAAGTGAAGGGATCTGAATACTTTCCAAATGCACTGTACACCCGCCAACACCCGTGCCGATATATCCTCCAAACACTGGCTTCTCGGGCATTATCGCTTAATTAGCTACCTGGTGACACCCATTCTCAAATGGATCCAAAATCAAAAAGGGCACTTCGGAGATATTGTACAAAATGATAAAATGTGCATTTCAGAATATAGACATACTCCATTTTTGATACAACTAAAACTAAATAAACACTAGCAAATAAGGTCTGAAAACTAACTGGAACTAAACTGAATTTAAAATCAAAATTGAAAAATGAATAGAAATAAAACTAATATAAAAACACAAAACTATAACCTCGGAGGAGACAATTGGTGAGGTTCCTGGGAAAATGTTTGCG
Organism: Hucho hucho; assembly: GCA_003317085.1. Lineage (NCBI taxonomy): Eukaryota > Metazoa > Chordata > Actinopteri > Salmoniformes > Salmonidae > Hucho > Hucho hucho. Next base: position 29,111 of record QNTS01005399.1, read on the forward strand.
AAAGACTGCTTCTCACAACATACTAGGGCAATGTACTGTAATGATCTCGTTGGATGGCTTTTCTCTAGATGGATGATGACTTTTCCCTAGTTGGTCAATGACTTTTCTACTGTAGGACGATTATTTTTCTATTTTTTGGCTGATGGCCTGCAGTGTTCCACTTCTCATTCTCTTTGTCCTGTCCAGGGGACCTGTGTACCACCCCTGGCAGTCCAGATGAAGACAGCTGAGTTGGCATATTCCAGAGCGTTGGCTGGCAGGCAGACAGGCGAAACAGATACAAATGACCTGTGAAGACTGATGGGCCTGAGTCAGGCAGGGCCTGATGGGATACGACGGCCTATCAGCCGAGCAGGGGGCCAAGGGTGCCAATCATGCCCCGGGACTTTTATCTATATCCAGGCTGCAGCCAATCACGCCCAGGGACCTCTGTCTGTATCCAGGCAGCTGCCCTCCACAACCTCCATTACCAATCCAACAAACACTCTCCTCTAAACTTCCCCCTTCAAGAAACACTTCCCCCTTAACTTCCCCTTGGCTTTATACAGTCTGACTTCCTGCGTCCCTGCCGCAATGAAATCCCACTCAAGACATTTTGGGGATAAAATATAGGCTATTTTTGTTTGACATCCATTCTTTTTGCATTTGGTAACCGTGTAAACTAGTTTCTGGGTCATCGAATAGCCTTGGATATGTGTATTGCCTATAAAATAGTGGCGGTTGTGACAAATGGAGCCCGGTGTTAAATGTCACAAGGACTGAACGTTCTCTTCCCGTCTGCTAGATGGCAGCGGCATCTCAGTTACCAGCCGTTATGCTGACTTATGACATGCGGCGCAAAGGAATTGACTAGGTCTCACTGTTTTCACACCATAGACACATTTAATGCCCCAAATACCTCGCAGAATTCAGTTAAGCTGGGCTCATGATGATTCAAGACTTACGTTAATACGTCTTCATAATTTTGGAGACTGTAAGCACACATAAAATGTAATATAGGCCACATAGACATTGAGGCTACTTTGAGGCGTGATGCTATTTTTAAAACATGGTGATTAAGCCAGAGTATATTTTCTGCTCTGATTTCAAATTAAATAGTTTGTTAAGCAGTCCTTTGATGTCTGTGTGGCACACTTGGTAACTTTACCAGCTGTTGGTAACTTTACCAGCTGTTGGTAACTTTAAGCAGCGGTTTCAGCCTAGACTGCATCTCTCATCATGGAGAATGCATACCAGACCCGAATTGCCACGGCAAACCCTGCCCATCTTGCACCCCAGACAGGCTAAAGCAAACGCTAAAAGTATTTGAAAGATTTCAAGTACTATTTGAACCTGGGTCAGCTTCTTACCACAGTTGCCTGTGCAACAGAACATAGGTCAACACTTCAACAATACCCATATAGCTCAATTGTGAATTGAAGGTGGATGGGTCAACCCTATACAATGTTGAAACATATTGAGACCTAGTGAGCCATCGACATTGTACGCATTATGTAATAGCCATTGTATAATTCAAATATGATCATTATTCAAACGTCATTGTCAAAGGTCAAGATAAAGATAACCCAAGACCATAAAACAGTCAACAATTTACACAAACAGGATGATGAGGAAAAGATGAAGAGGAAGAGGATGATGAGGAAGACTATGATGAGGAAGAGGATGATGAGGAAGAGGATGATGAGGAAGAGGATTAGGAAAAAAGAGGAAAGAGTCACCCAGGGTTAATATTTTTGTTTGTCATTCCATTCTGTTGTTGCTATTCATATTTATGGTTATTTCTGTCATAATAAATCTACCAGGGATATCCCCTGTATTGTATGGGACATGCATATAGCCTTCATTCTGAAGAGAAACAGTGTTTAAAAGATGAGATGTTACACTTGTCATTTAGGACCATGAAATTGAGCGAGTTCCTCCATTTACCAGTGCACACGACGCTCCGCACAGCAGTGACTTTGTGCATTTTGGTGTAACACCCGCGTCCTCCTCAATCAAAACATTCCTGTTTTTTCTCTCATCTCATCTCACTCCTGCCCTCACTCCCTCCTCCTCTTACTCTCCTCCAGAGAGAATCAAGGACTTTTTGCAGAGCGAAAGAGAGAAAGCTATTTCTCCAACTGTGCCAATCAGAGGGAGCAGCCCATCTTTGGTCAGTTATAATACGCTGTATTGCACCTCACACTGAGATGACTGAACTCAAATTGCCTTGGTAACAGCGTCAACACTTGCCATTTGTGTGATCTCTCAGTGCAATGATCACCAGAGGGATGGGAAACGATGGCCAATTATCTGTAAGAGGCCCTGTTGGAGTCGATGGTGTGTTTCGAAACAAAAAATCATGAGAACAGAGAGCCAGAGACGGATCTCGCAGTCAGAGGGCTGCTCTCACCGAGGCTGTCACTGAAAACATTTTTCCTAAATTTTATTCACACAATCATAAAGTCTCATAATGCAATGATGCCCGGATCAAAAGACGTCAGTAGGGGAGCCACTGTTGTTGATGCCGCACGCACCCGCACGCCCCCCCAATAATTGTAATTATTCAAGACCGACTAGAATCAATGCAGCAGACCGATGCGAAAGCTTCCCTAGGCAGAAAATAAGACAAGGCTCAGTAATGATTGAACCTGGTAATTAAGTGGCTAGGGTCTGTTGGGATCTGGCAATACAGAAAGGGAATTATAATGCATTAGCATTGTTTATGTTCACTTCACAGACTAAGGCAGCAATTTGAACATACTAGTTTACCCTCACTTAAGCAGAAAGGATTTTGGGTTTGGCTCTGTTAAATGTGTTGGATTGATTTGGCCAGCCCAGCGAGGGGTTTTGGCACTGATCAGTGTTGGGGTCAATTCCATTTAAATTCCAGTCAACCCTTGCAAAAAAATATAGCAGTTTTGAAACTGCAGTAAAAGTGCAGTAACTGCAGTCGACTGTGGTATTTTGGACACAGTAATTGCAGAATAACTTCAGTGTGCTGCAGTTGAACTGCAGTTATACTCAACTGTAACTGCAGTTACACTGCAGAACATTTCCTAGTAGTATATCAGTATTTGCAGCATACTGCAGCATACTGCACTCTAACTAGTGTACAGCAGTTATCTTGTTAGGGATCACTGCACAACTTGACCGTTTTGGAGAGCCTGGCGTGCCCAAAGTAAAATGCCTCCCATTCAGGCCCAGAAAATAGGATATGCACATATTTGGTACCATTGGATAGGAAACACTCTGAATGTTGTAAAACTGTTAACCATTTGTCTGTGAGTAAAACAGAACGGATATGGCAGGCAAAACCCCGAGGAATTTCTGTCCTGGAGAAAGTGGTTTTCACAGAGTGCCTCATTTGGAACCCCTCCCTCATGAAAATGCCCATATAAGGGCATATGAATGCAGTACCTATCGCTTCCTTTAGATGTCAACAGTCTNCAAGTTTATAGGTATAAGTTGAACGAGTTCTAGTCACGTTTCAATGGAGGTGTGGACGCTGTAGTTTCTGATTATAACGCGCGAACCAAATGGAGATTTATGGATAAAATACATGACTTTTTCTAACAAAAGAACCATGGATTGTCTTCGTTGGACACTTAGGAAGACCTCAGCAGAAGTTCTTCAACAGGTAATTGATTTGTTTTTGCTGTGAAATGTGTTATGTGTGTGCCAAGCTGGCTAATGAATTCATGGCTATGGGAAAAGTATGTGAGGTGCTACCCTCAAACAATCAAATGTTGTGCTTTCGCCGTAAAGCCTTTTTGAAATCTGACAACGCTGTGATATTGCCAAGAAACAGAGCTTTTGATGAGTATGGAACACTTGTATATTGGTGGATGTTTAATAATTCAACTTTTGGATTTTGAATTTGGCGCCTCACATTTCACCTGGTAGTGTCGGGAGTGGGGCGCTAGCGCCCCAGTGATCCCTGAGAGGTTAAAATGCACTCTGACTGCAATCTTTTTTTGTAAGAGAATTCAGTAAGAACACTGACATTCCAATTTTAATTCTCTGCAATGCTGTTCAATGAGAAACATTTGGAATTGGAATTAAAATTTGGTTTACTTTCTGAATTTAAATGGAATTTACCCCAACCCTGGTACTGATCTCTATATTCTGGTCCTTATTGATATGTTATCAATATGTGTCTCATATGTTATTGATATGTTACTAATATGTGTCTGATATGTTATTAAAAGTCCTTTAATCGATTGACAAAAAAATCCCCATCAAAGTCCTTCAGTTTAAGGTAGAGATATCAGTTTTTGCATTGGATGCGTCTCAATTCACCACATCCGCATCTGCAGTAAAAGGTGGCAGAGCTAGAGCGGTGTTTGTCAGACCACGATACATTCCGAAAATCGGTCTTCTCAGGTAAACGTATGTAGCATCCAAACAGTTTGGCATACAAACTATTGAAAAGGGAGACTCCCACGATGGTGTTTTCTGTTTTGCTCTTTGACCCCCACAAGTGTCACGGGACTCGTATGAAGGTTTTTATTTTATTTAACCTTAATTTTTTAATTGTTTTTATTTAACTAGGCAAGTCAGTTAAGAACAAATTCGTATTTACAATGACGGCCTACCCCGGCCGAACCCTAACCCGGATGACGCTGGGCCAATTGTGTGCCGCCCTATGGGACTCCAAATAACGTCTGGTTATGATTCAGCCCGAAATTGAACCAGGGTCTGTAGTGATTCCTTAGGCACTGAGATACAGCGTCTTAGATGGCTGCGCCACTCGGGAGCCCAAAAGGTAACCGGTACTGGTTTAAAAAAACGAACGGAAGTATGAAGGTAGTTTTGTGCCTACCCAAAAAAGGGGTGAAATATGTGTAAAAAAAATATATATACAGTACCAGTCAAACGTTTGGACACACCTACTGATTAAATGTTTTTCTTTATTTTTCCTATTTTCTACATTGTAGAATAATAGTGAAGACATCCAAACTATGAAATAACACATATGGAATCATGTATATTTGAGATTTGAGATTCTTCAAAGTAGCCACTCTTGGCAGCTTTACACACTCTTGTTATTCTCTCAACCAGCTTCACCTGGAATGTCTTTTCAACAGTCTTGAAAGAGTTCCCACATATGCTGAGCACTTGTTGGCTGCTTTTCCTTCACTCTGTGGTCCAACTCATCCCAAACCATCTCATTTGGGTTGAGGTTGGGTGATTGTGGAGGCCAGGTAATCTGATGCAGCACTCCATCACGCTCCTTCTTGGTCAAATAGCCCTTACACTGCCTGGAGGTGTGTTGGGTCATTGTCCTGTTGAAAAACAAATGATAGTCCCACTAACCCCAAAGCAGATGGGATGCCTTATCAATGCAGAATGCTGGGGTAGACATGCTGGTTAAGTGTGCCTCGAATTTTAAATAAATCACGGACAGTGTCACCAGCAAAGCACCGCCACACCATCACACCTCCTCCTCCATGCTTCACGGTGGGATCATGAAGGCCTGATTCACACAGTCTCCTCTGAACAGTTGATGTTGAGATATGTCTGTTACTTGAACTCTGTGAAGCATTTATTTGGGCTGCAATTTCTGAGGATGTTAACTCTAATGAACTTCTCCTCTGCAGCAGAGGTAACTCTGGGTCTTCCTTTCCTTTGGTGGTCCTCATGAGAGCCAGTTTCATCATAGCGATTGATGGGTTTTGCGACTGCACTTGAAGAGACCTTAAAAATTGTTTACATTTTCCAGATTGACTGACCTTCATGTCTTAAAGAAATTTGAGCTGTTCTTGGCATATTATGGACTTGGTCTTTTACCAAATAGGGCTATCTTCTGTATTCCACCACTACCTTGTCACAACAACTGACTGAACACAAGAAATTCCACAAGTTAACTTTAACAAGGTACCCCTGTTAATTGAAACGCATTCCAGGTGACAACCTCATGAAGCTGGTTTAGAGAATGCCAAGAGTGTGCAAAGCTGTCGTCAAGGCAAAGGGTGGCTACTTTTAAGAAAATATATTTGGATTTGTTTAACATGTTTTGGTTACTACACAATTCCCTATGTGTTATTTCATAGTTTTGATGTCTTCATTATTATTCTACAATGTAGAAAATAGTACAAATAAAGAAAAACATTGGAATGACTAGGTGTGACTGGTATTTTATATATATATATATATATATATATATATATATATATATATATATACACATATATATACACAGTTGAAGTCGGAAGATTACATACACTTAGGTTGGAGTCATTAAAACAAGTTTTTAAACCACTCCACAAATTTCTTGTTAACAAACTAAGTCGGTTAAGACATCTACTTGGTGCATGTCACAAATAATTTTTCCAACAATTGTTTACAGACATATTATTTCACTTATAATTCACTGTATCACAATTCCAGTGGGTCAGAAGTTTAGATACACTAAGTTGACTGTGCCTTTAAACATATATTGTAGACCTACAGAAGTCTGGTTCATCCTTGCAAGCAATTTCCAAACACCTGAAGGTACCACGTTCATCTGTACTAACAATAGTACGCAAGTATAAACACCATGGGACCACGCAGCCGTCATACCGCTCAGGAAGGAGACGCGTTCTGTCTCCTAGAGATGAACGTACTTTGGTGCGAAAAGTGCTAATCAATCCCAGAACAACAGCAAAGGACCTTGTGAAGATGCTGGAGGAAACAGGTACAAACGTATCTATATCCACAGTAAAACCAGTCCTATATTGACATAACCTGACAGGCCGCTCAGCAAGGAAGAAGCCACTGTTCCAAAACCACCATAAAAAAGCCAGACTACGGTTTGCAACTGCACATGGGGACAAAGATCGTACTCGTAAATGTCCTCTGGTCTGATGAAACAAAAATAGACGGAAGGAAAATTATGTGGATATATTGAAACAACATCTCAAGACATCAGTCAGGAAGTTGAAGCTTGGTTGCAAATGGGTCTTCCAAATGAACAATGACCCCAAGCAAAGTTGTGGCAAAATGGCTTAAGGACAACAAAGTCAAGGTTTTGGAGTGGCCATCACAAAGCCCTTTTATTTAAAAAAAAAAAGGGAGCAAAGCAAGGGAGCAAAATAAATAAAATAAACAGTATGGGGGATGAGATAGTTGGATAGGCTATTTACAGATGGGCTATGTACAGGTGCTGTGATCTATGAGCTGCTCTGACAGCTGGTGCTTAAAGCAAGTGAGGGAGATATGAGTCTCCAGCTTCAGTGATTTTTGCAGTTCGTTCCAGTCATTGGCAGCAGAGAACTGTAAGGAAAGGTGGCCAAAGGAGGAATTAGCTTTGGGGGTGACCAGTGAGATCTACCTGCTGGAGTGCGTGCTACGGATGGGTGCTGCTATGGTGACCAGTGAGCTGAGATAAGGCGGGGCTTTACCTAGCAATGACTTATAGATGATCTGGAGCCAGTGGGTTTGGCGACGGATATGAAGCGAGGGCCAGCCAAAGAGAGCATACAGGTCACAGTGGTGGTTAGTATATGGGGCTTTGGTGACAAAATGGATGGCACTGTGATAGACTGCATCCAATTTTCTGAGTAGAGTGTTGGAGGCTATTTTGTAAATGACATCTTCGAAGTTAAGGATCGGTAGGATAGTCAGTTTTACGAGGGTATGTTTGGCAGCATGAGTGAAGGATGCTTTGTTGCGAAATAGGAAGCCGATTCTAGATTTAATTTTGGATTGGAGATGCTTAGTGTGAGTCTGGAAGGAGAGTTTACAGTCTAACCAGACACCTAGGTATTTGTAGTTGTCCACATATTCTAAGTCAGAACCGTCCAGAGTAGTGTCGGGCGGGCAGGTGTGGGCAGCGATCGGTTGAAGAGCATGCATTTAGTTTTACTTGCATTTAAGAGCAGTTGGAGGCCATGGAAGGAGAGTTGAATGGCATTAAAGCTCGTCTGGAGGTTTGTTAAAACTACTTAGGGAGTGGTGGGGCGCTAGTGCCCCACTACCGACACTACCCGGTGAAATGCAAGGCGCCAAATTCAAAATCCCAAAGTTGAATTATTAAACATTCATCAATATACAAGTGTTGCATAGTCATCAAAAGCTCTGCTTCTTGGCAATATCACAGCGTTGTCAGATTTCAAAAAGGCTTTACGGCGAAAGCACTACATTTGATTGTTTGAGGGTAGCACCTCCAATATTTACCATTAGCATAAGTTCATAAACCATCGCGGTTCACACAAAACACATTTCACAGCGAAAACAAATCCCTTACCTTTTGAAGAACTTCTGCTGAGAGCTTCCCAAGTGTCCAACAAAGACATCCAATGGTTCTTTTGTTAGAAAAATTCATTTATTATATCCATAAATCTCAGTTTGGTTGGCGCATTATGTTCATAAAATACAGTGTCCACTCAACCATTGAACCGTGAAGAGAACGCGTTCAACCTATACCTATACACTTGTCCAAGAACAATCAAACATCATTGATAATGTATCCTTAGGAACACTTTTATGTATATTTAGTATAATATTTCAACCGGATTATAAACTGGGCGATAGGAAAGGAAAAAACCACAGCGCGCGCGAGCCCGTGAACGCGCATCCTCTTCTGTTTACATCCGATGACCACTTCGAAATTCTTCTTCTATTACCATCCTGAGCAACTAAACATCATCAAACACTGTCTAGAGACTGTTGACATCCAGTGGAAGCAATAGGTACTGCAATCTTACTCCCA
>QNTS01005399.1:38082-55774 GCA_003317085.1 Hucho hucho
GAGATTTATGGATATAATAAATGACTTTTTCTAACAAAAGAACCATTGGATGTCTTCGTTGGACACTTGGGAAGCCCTCAGCAGAAGTTCTTCGAAAGGTAAGTGATTTATTTTAGCTCTTATATGGGTTTTGTGTGACCCGCGCTGGATATGAATTTATGCTAATGTGGAAAATAGGAGAGGTGCTATCCTCAAACAATCAAATGTTGTGCTTTCACCGTAAAGCCTTTTTGAAATCTGACAACGCTGTGATATTGCAAGAATCATAGCTTTTGATGACTATGCAACACTTGTATATTGATGCATGTTTAATAATTCAACTTTTGGATTTTGAATTTGGCGCCTTACATTTCACCGGGTAGTGTCGGGAGTAGTTAAACACAGTGTCCAAAGAAGGGCCAGAAGTATACAAAATGGTGTCGTCTGCGTAGAGGTGGATCAGAGAATCACCAGCAGCAAGAGCGACATCATTGATGTATACAGGGAAAAGAGTTGGCCCGAGAATTGAACCCTGTGGAACCCCCATCGAGACTGCCAGAGGTCCGGACAACAGGCCCTCCGATTTGGCACACTGAACTCTTTCTAAGAAGTAGTTGTTGAACGAGGCGAGGCAGTCATTTGAGAAACCAACGCTGTTGAGTCTGCCGATAACAATGTGGTGATTGACAGAGTCGAAAGGCTTGGATAGATACAGGTCTGTAGCACTTTGGGTCTAGAGTGTCTGCGGCAGCTTTCCAATCGTTGGGGATCTCAGACGATACGAGAAAGAGGTTGAACAGGCTAGTAATAGGGGTTGCAACAATATCGGCAGATAATTTTAGAAAGAGAGAGTCCAGATTGTCTAGCCAGGCAGATTTGTAGGGGTCCAGATTTTGCAGCTCTTTCAAAACATCAGCTATCTGGATTTGGGTGAAAGAGAAACGGGGGAGGCTTGGGCAAGTGTCTGTGGGGGGTGCCAGGCTGTTGACAGGGGTAGGGATAGCCAGGTGGAAAGCATGGCCAGCAGTAGAAAAATGCTTATTGAAATTCTCAATTATCATGGATTTATCGGTGGTGACAGTGTTTCCTAGCCTCAGTGCAGTGGGCAGCTGGGAGGAGGTGCTCTTATTCTCCATTGACTTTACAGTGTCCCAGAACTTTTTGGAGTTGGTGCTACAGGATGCAAATTTAGTAGCTGGGTGAGCTGAAGACACGGTGATTCAGACAGATAGCGGGACGGGGCTAGCAGAAGGGCCTTAGAGGGACGTTGCGATGGAAGAAGTCAGTTGTAGCCCTTTCGTGTGGATTACGTCGGGCAGATCAGTCGTGATGGACCAGCAGGGCTCCGTGTAGTAAAAGGGTCCAGGCCAATTGGCAAAATAGGAATAGTAGCCCCGTTAGCCAGGAGAAGCCAGTCGGATAGCAGCTAGCTATCTGCGATGATCCAGGTGAAGAGGTTCAGAGCTTGCGGTAGGAATCCGGGGATATGGAGAATAAGAAGTCTGATACGCTCTGGGTTGAATCGTGTAAAAGATACAAAGGATATATACACGGGACACGACAAGACGAAGACAAAAGACGCCTGACTGCTACGCCATCTTGACCTCAATCCTATAGAAGATTTGTGGGCAGAACTGAAAGACGCCTGACTGGGCTTTGTGATGGCCACTCCAATACCTTGACTTTGTTGTCCTTAAGCCATTTTGCCACAACTTTGGAAGTATGCTTGGGGTCATTGTTCATTTGGAAGACCCAGTTACGACCAAGCTTTAACTTCCTGACTGATGTCTTGAGATGTTGCTTCAATATATCCACATAATTTTCCTTCCTCATGAAGCCATCTATTTTGTGAAGTGCACCAGTCCCTCCTGCAGCAAAGCACCCCCACAACATGATGCTGCCACCCCTGTGCTTCACGGTTGGGATGGTGTTCTTCGGCTTGCAAGCCTCCCCCTTTTTCCTCCAAACATAACAATGGTCATTATGGCCAAAGAGTTCTATTTTTGTTTCATCAGACCAAAGGACATTTCTCCAAAAAGTACGATCTTTGTCCCCATGTGCAGTTGCAAACCGTAGTCTGGCTTTTTAATGGTGGTTTTGAAGCAGTGGCTTCTTCCTTGCTGAGCAGCCTTTCAGGTTATGTCAATATATGACTCGTTTTACTGTGGATATAGATACTTTTGTAACTGTTTCCTCCAGCATCTTCACAAGGTCCTTTGCTGTTGTTCTGGGATGGATTTGCACTTTTCGCACCAAAGTATGTTCATCTCTAGGAGACAGAACGCATCTCCTTCTTGAGCGGTATGACGGCTCCGTGGTCCCATGGTGTTTATACTTGCGTACTACTGTTTGTACAGATGAACGTGGTACCTTCAGGCGTTTGGAAATTGCTCCCAAGGATGAACCAGACTTGTGGTCATCTACAATTTTTTTTCTGAGGTCTTGGCTGATTTCTTTTGATTTTCCCATGATGTCAAGCAAAAAGGCACTGAGTTTGAAGGTAGGCCTTGAAATACATCCACTGGTACACCTCCAATTGACACAAATTATGTCAATTAGTCTATCAGAAGCTTCTAAAGCCATGACATAATTTTCTGGAATTGTCCAAGCTGTTTAAAGGCACAGTCAACTTAGTGTATGTAAACTTCTGACCCACTGGAATTGTGATACAGTGAATTATAAGTGAAATAATCTGTCTGTAAACAATTGTTGGAGAAATTACTTGTGTCATGCACAAAGTAGATGTCCTAACCGACTTGCCAAAACTATAGTTTGTTAACAAGAAATTTGTGGAGTGGTTTAAAAACAAGTTTTAATGACTCCAAACTAAGTGTATGTAAACTTCCGACTTCAACTGTATGTATGTATGTATGTATGTATGTATGTATGTATGTATGTATGTATGTATGTATGTATGTGTGTGTGTGTGTATATATAATATATGAATGTGTTTTTCAATGTGTTTCTATGGGCTTTAGTAGTAAAGGACAAAATCTTAAAAAAAAATTAATTGATACTTAAAGTGGTCCTAAAATACAAAATGAAATAGCTAAATGATCCATAGCATGACCATATTAAAATAATTCCATATGTCAGCTTACCACCCCCCACCCTTCCCCCCATGTCTTAGACTGTGTCTGATATGACATGTTATTGATATGTTACTCAATTAGATGAGCGACAACGTTAGAGATACAGTATGTTAGGAACTGGGGTATTTTAGTTTGAGGACAGGTTAAAAACCTCTTAGAGATAAACGGGGCGCTAGCGCCCGTTCCCGACACTACCCGGGGAAATGTAAGGTGCCAAATTCAATATCCAAAAGTTGAATTATTAAACATTCATCAATATACAAGTATTGCATAGTCATCAAAAGCTCAGAGTCTTGGCAATATCACAGCGTTGTCAGATTTCAAAAAGGCTTTACGGCGAAAGCACAACATTTGACTGTTTGAAGATAGCACCTCTCATATTTATGCATTAGCATAAATTCATAACCAGCGCGGGTCTCACAAAACCCATATAAGAGCTAAAATAAATCGCTTACCTTTGATGATCTTCTGCTGAGGGCAATCTGAAGTGTCCAAGCAAGACATCCAATGTTTCTTTTGTTAGAAAAAGTCATTTATTATATCCATAAATCTCTGTTTGGTTGGCGCGTTATGTTCAGATAATCCACCGTCGAGTCGCCCATTGTACGGTGAAGAGAAAGCATTCAAATTATACCTATCAACTTTGCCCAAACAAATCAAACATCATTTATAGTGTATCCTTAGGTATCCTTTTATGTATATTAGTTATTATATTTCACACGGATGATATCCTAAACGATATAAAAGGAAAATAACGAGGATCGCGCTCACGGTCTCGCACAGTGAAAATGATATTGACTTCCTGGCTTCTCTTACAAAATCTTCTTCTATAAGGCTCTGTTCCATGATAAACGCTTGAAACACTGTCTAAAGACTGTTGACATCTAGTGGAAGCCATAGGTACTGCAATCTGGGAGCTATTTTACTCGGATTCCCATAAGGAGCCATTCAAAGTCAGGAAATGTCACAAAAAAAAGATTTCTGGAGAGAAATTCCTCGGGTTTTCGCCTGCTATATCAGTTCTGTTATACTCACAGACATTATGTTAACAGTTTTAGAAACTTCAGAGTGTTTCCTATCCAATAGTACTAATTATGTGCATATCCTTGTTTCTGGGCCTGAGTGGCAGGCATTTTACTTTGGGCACGTCAGACTCTCCAAAACCGTCACCTCTGCTGCCGCTCCCTAAGAAGTTTTAATTTAAGATAATTTAGCCAGGCTTAAGACCCCTAGACATATCGAGAGTGGCTATTTTTGTAGGCTGGCTAGGTGGTTCGGTAACAGACATAACTATATATATTTGTAGGCTAACTAGGTGGTTCCGTAACAGATATAACTATATATATTTGTAGACTCGCTAGGTGGCTCCGTAACATATATAATTGTATATATATTTGTAGGCTCGCTAGGTGGTTCCCATAACATATATAACTGTATATATATTTGGAGGCTCGCTAGGTGGTTCCATAACATATATAACTGTATATATATTTGTAGGCTTGCTAGATGGTCCGGTAACAGATAGAACTATATATATTTGTAGGCTGGCTAGGTGGTTCTATAACAGCTATATCTACATATTTTTGTAGGCTTGCTAGGTGGTTCTGTAACAGATAGAACTATTTATATTTGTAGGCTCACTACAGTTGTCACGCCCTGATCTGTTTCACCTGTCCTTGTGCTTGTCTCCACCCCCTCCAGGTGTTGCTCATCCCTGGTGTATTTATCCCTGTGTTTCCTGTCTCACTGTGCCAGTTCGTCTTGTTTACCAAGTCAAGCAGTGTTTATCTCCTAGCTCCTATTTTCCCCAGTCTATGTTTTTCCTAGTCCTCCTGGTTTTGACCCTTGCCTGTCCTGACACCGAACCCGCCTACCTGACCATTCTTCCTGCCCTGACCTCGAGCCTACCTAACGCCTTGTACTGTTTGGACTTGGACCTGCTTTCTGAACTCCTGCCTGTCCTGACCTCAAAACTGTTTTAACGCCCTGTACCTTTTGGACTCCTGGTTTATGAACTCTCGCCTGTACCCAACCTGCCTTTTGCCTACCCCTTGTGTTATAATAAATATCAGAGCTCAACCATTTGCCTGCTGTGTCTGCAAATGGGTCTCGCCTTGTGCCCTTATAACAGTAGGTAGTTCGGTAACAGATATAACTATATATATTTGTAGGCTCGCTAGGTGGTTCGATACAGGTATAACTATATATATTTGCAGGCTCGCTTGGTGGTTCGATAACAGATAACTATATATATATTTGTAGGTTGGCTAGATGGTTCGATAACAGATATAACTATATATATTTGTAGGTTGGCTAGGTGGTTTGATAACAGATATAACTATATATATTTGTAGGTTGGCTAGGTGGTTTGATAACAGATATAACTATATATATTTGTAGGTTGGCTAGGTGGTTTGATAACAGATATAACTATATATATTTGTAGGTTGGTTAGGTGGTTCGATAACAGATATAACTATATATATTTGCAGGCTCGCTAGGTGGTTCCGTAACAGATAGAAATCTATCACAGCAATACTGGTCTCTGCCAAGTGTGCTTATGTAGAGCACAGCACCTGGAAGTCAAACAAATATCTGAAACTAACACTCAAATACAACACTCAAATGTAACTCATAGAACATGATCGACAGCCATCTGACTGTAGAAGAGATGAACAATAGGAGAGAGATCATCGCTAACGTCGATTCAGCTCTCCCTTGACAGTTTAGTAACTATTAGGATGATTATGGATACCGTGAAAAACAAGGTATGTCTGGACACTGAGAAACAGAAGCAGGGGACTGTCTGTGAGACACTTAGAATCAGGTCACTGTGAAGATCAATGTTCTACTGGTTCCGGCCTCATTTAGAAATAAAACTTAATCGCTGAGTTAACGGTTAAGTTATCTTGTGTCCTGTAAGTACAGGTAAGAAGTGATCATGTGCCATTCTAATGGCCTTCATTACATTACAATGTTAAAAACATATGAAGAGTTTCATTCCTAAACACTATATATCAGTTTTCAGAAATGTTGGTGATTTAGCTTTTACTAAAAAATTATGAATGGGATTGGCAAGTGGTTGTTCAATGATGACAGATTTTAAACAAATACATGTCTATCACTTGATGGTTTCATTTCTGAGAGACGAATGATCATGTTTTTTTGCTAAATATCCGCCTCACTCTCAGAGAAATAAGTAGTACTGCTAGGTTTTACACAGTCAAATGTAACAAATAACTACATTTTTTATAAAGAAATGTACAAATGATACATTTGTGACATTCATATTTAAAACATGTAAATATATAATTAAATACAGTAATATGATAACTATATCTAAAACATGTACATTTGACATTTTAAAACTTGTTTTTCAATCACTCCACAAATTTCTTGTTAACAAACTATAGTTTTGCCAAGTTGGTTAGGACATCTACTTAGTGCATGACACAAGTAATTCTTTCAGCAATTGTTTACAAACAGATTATTTAACTTATAATTCACTGTTTCACAATTCCAGTGGGTCAGAAGTTTACATACACTAAATTGACTGTGCCATTAAACAGCTTAGAAAATTCCAGAAAATGATGTCATGGCTTTAGAAGCTTCTGATAGGTTAATTGACATCATTTTAGTCAATTGGAGATGTACCTGTGGATGTATTTCAAGGCCTACCTTCAAACTCAGTGCCTCTTTGCTTGACATTGTTGGAATCGGCTAAACTTTGAACATTGAGGTATTAACTTTTATGTCAGAAGTTAAGCGTTCTCTGTAGAAAGACAGAAGGCTTTGGAATGTGCTTGATGAAGGAGAGGAGAGCGACATGTTGATATAGGGAAGACAGATGGATAGCTGTGGATTAGGTGAAGGAGGGGTTGAGGTCAGGAGGTGAGGGGTGAGGTCAGTTCCCCTTAAGGGAGTAATCAGGGTATCTTCTTCCTGTTGGGCACAAACTGTAATGATTGGAGGGAGGGAGTGTCTTCAGCCGAATGTATATAACTGTGATGGGGAGGAATGTTTTGATCACAGCTGTACAGAACCTTAGGGAAGAATAAAAGATTGGTTAAAGCTTCTCTAGTGTCTGTAAGTTATTTACTCTGAAAAATAAGAACCTAAGAACATCATGGGAAAATCAAAAGAAATCAGCCAAGACCTCAGAAAACAATTTAGACCTCCACAAGTCTGGTTCATCCTTGGGAGCAATTTCCAAACGCCTGAAGGTACCACGTTCATCTGTACCAACAATAGTATGCAAGTATAAACACCATGGGACCACACAGCCGTCTTACCGCTCAGGAAGGAGATGCATTCTGTCTCCTAGAGATTAACGCACTTTGGTGCAAAAAGTGCAAATCAATCCCAGAAGAACAGCAAAGGACCTTGTGAAGATGCTGGAGGAAACAGGTACAAAAGTATCTATATCCACAGTAAAACGAGTCCTATATCGACATAACTTGAAAGGACGCCCAGCAAGGAAGAAGCCACTGTTCCAAAACTACCATAAAAAAGCCAGACTACGGTTTGCAACTGCACATGGGGACAAAGATTGTACTTTTTGGAGAAATGTCCTCTGGTCTGATGAAACAAAAATAGACCTGTTTGGCCATAATGACCATCATTGTGTTTGGATGAAAAAGGGGGAGGCTTGTAAATCGAAGAACACCTTCCCAACCGTGAAGCACAGGGGTGGCAGCATCATGTTGTGGGGGTGCTTTGCTGCAGGAGGGACTGGTGCACTTCACAAAATAGATGGCGTTATGAGGAAGGAAAATTATGTGGATATATTGAAACAACATCTCAAGACATCAGTCAGGAAGTTGAAGCTTGGTCGCAAATGGGTCTTCCAAATGAACAATGACCCCAAGCATACTTCCAAAGTTGTGGCAAAATGGCTTAAGGACAACAAAGTCAAGGTATTGGAGTGGCCATCACAAATCCCTGACCTCAATCCTATAGAAAATGTGTGGACAGAACTGATAAAGCATGTGCGAGCAAGGAGGCCTACAAACCTGATTCAGTTACACCAGCTCTGTCAGGAGGAATGGGCCAAAATTCATGCAATTTATTGTGGGAAGCTTGTGGAAGACTACTCGAAACGTTTGACCCAAGTTAAACAATTTAAAGGCAATGCTACCAAATACTAATTGAGTGTATGTAAACGTCTGACCCACTGGGAATGTGATGAAAGAAATAAAATAAGTGGTGACATTCCTGACATTTCGCATTCTTAAAATTAAGCGGTGATCCTAACTGACCTAAAACAGGGAATTTTTAATAGGATTAAATGTCAGGAATTGGGAAAACTGAGTTTAAATGTATTTGGCTAAGGTGTATGTAAACTTCTGACTTCAACTGTACATACACATACCTATATAGACATACATACACATACCTATATAGACATACATACACATACGTATATAGACATACATACACATACCTATATAGACATACATACACATTCCTATATAGACATACATACACATTCCTATATAGACATACATACACATACCTATATAGACATACATACACATACCTAAATAGACATACATACACATACCTATATAGACATACATACACATACCTATATAGACATACATACGCATACCTATATAGACATACATACTTTTTTTAGAGTATACCTTTATTATTCCCCGCAAACCCTACCACCCTTCCCCCAATTGGAGTAAACTAATAAACAATAACACTTAGGCTTCTACCTTCAGTTTATACATCTTATACGCATTTTACAGACACAATCTACTTCACAATAGTTATATTTTGTTTGTTTTTTGTCCTCTATTTGTGATGTCCATCCAGTTTGATTTCTATTTGTAACTGTGCTATTTCACAACATTTCTGAACCTATACACATTTTACAGACCCTGTATGTTTTACATTGGTTATCTTGTTATTAGTCCCACCCTTCAGCTCCATTCAACCCCTCCCATCTATCTCTTAACACCATCCATTTTGGATTTCTATTTGCCATATATTTTTCAACTGTGCTGTGATGCTTCACAAAAGTACTGAACCTTTCTATTCTCATAGCTTCTACAGATTGTAAATTAGAAATACATTTTTTTGCTAAAATAATAATAATATTATTGATTGATTGACTATGGCATTTCAAATCACTCAGTATTGCTATCTGCAGCGTTAGTTCTAGGCAAATGTTGCAATTCTTCAGCCATTCCTGGACCTGTGACCAAAAACGAGCTACATATGGACAGTACCAAAATAAATGATCTAATGACTCTGCCTCCTCACAGCAAAATCTGCAGAGCTGGGAAGATTGCATCCCCCATATATATAACATTCTATTGGTTGCAAGAATTTTATATAGTCATTTAAATTGAAAAATTCTAAGTTTTTAATCCGGCGTTGTTTTGCGTATCAATTCATAAACCATGTGCCATGGAATGGGTACATCGAAAATCTCTTCCCAACTATTTTGCAATTTATATGGCACAGCTATTAGTTTTTTGGTCCTTAAATGAAATTGGTGTATGTTTTTATTTATCACACTTTTCTTTAACCATTTATGTTCTTTAATACAGGGGCGACATACAAGTTCCTTACTTTTTTCCCCTTCTACTTTCCTCTTCCATTTTTGTGGTAAAGCTGCAATTAGTTGGTTGTAATTTTGGGTAGATCAGACATTTCCATATGTCTGTGTTAGCTGCATGTGTGACATAACTCCACCAGTCCTATTTATGATATCATTCACAAAAATTATACCTTTATTAAACATTTCTTCGAAAAATCCGTTATTTTTTTTATCAATTAGTATGTTTGAGTTTAACCACAATATTTGTTGTATTTTCAGGTGGATTAAACTGAAATTGTAACCAACTTTCTAAGGCTTGTTTAAAAAATAGCGATATTTTGGAGATTATTTCCTTTTCAAACAACCGAAAATGAGCAGGTGTAATCTGAATAAAGGGGAAAAGGCCATTCTTGAACATAGGATGAGACATTCTTACCAATTTACTAGAGAACCAGTTTGGATTTAAGTAAATCACATATTTGCGTGATTGCAATACTTACAGTATTTTGTAACTGTCAACATTACAAGAAGGATGAATGTGAAAAATTAGGCAGTCAGTCGTTTGTGTTGAAATAAATGCTTTCTACACAGACCGAAAAGGGATATTATCACTTCTTCTTAATTACACCACGTTTGAAGGTGGCATCCCTGACCTCGGCTGATGAGCCCATTTAATAGGCTGTAATCCTGGCGGTGACACGCAGCTGTCCAATAGCGTAACCTTTTGTTAACAGTGACCCTCACCAAGCCTCAGAAGAAGGAGAAGATATTCACACCTGGTCCTTCTAATCAGCACAGGGCAAATGTGCCTTTTTTCATTATGAATTGCGTGAATCCTTATTTGACTGTGTTTAATTTCAATTTAGAGGCCAGAGTTTCTACTCGGTGCTTGCCCATGCTAATTCTCATCACATTTCCTTTTGGAATGGAAGATGACGTTTCAGAAAGTCAATAAGGGTAGAGGGAATGGGAGGAGGATTCAGCCATCCATCAAAGCATGGCATGATGAATATAATATGACCTCAGTCAGTGTACAATCAAAAAGGAAAACAATGATTAAAGCTGCTTTGGGGCAGTCATCTTGCTGGCTTCACAAGCTGCAGATGGGAAGCTTGTCATTACCTCTCTCCCACACATTTATAAATCATTTAATAACAATGCTTCTCCCCCGCTCACAAATAAAAAATATAGTTGTGTAAAAATAGTATCACTCCAAAATCAGGCATTGTCAACGCGAGCCTTCAAAACTTATAGTGTAAGGTGTGACATTTTTTTTATAAAAAAACAAAACAATGGATAACCTAGGCAGAATATAACCAACCACATCCCACAACAGCCACTACACAAAGATTAATGTACACTGTTTGGAGTTTATCTTCCTCCAGAGATATCCTATCCAACCTATAACATATTTAATGTTTCAAATACATTTTATAATGATTATTCAATAGTTCTTGATGGTAAATTTAACTCATATCAGCAACGTAAAGCACCATAACTGCTCTGTGACACCAACTGCCATGATGATAAAATAGACCCTCTTCCTATTCCTCCTCTCTCCCTCTCCCCCTATTCCTCTCTCCCTCTATTTCTCTATTCCTCTCTATCCTTTATTCCTCTCGCCCTCTATTTCGCTCCCTCTCTCACCCTCACCCTCTCCCTCCTTCCCTCTCTCCCTCTATTTCTCTCACCCTCACCTTCTCCCTCCTTCCCTCTCTCCCTCTTACCCTCTATTTCTCTCCCTCTCTCACCCTCACCCTCTCCCTCCTTCCCTCTCTCCCTCTTACCCTCTATTCCTCTCTCTCTCTATTCCTCTCTCCCTCTATTCCTCTCTCCCTACCTCCCTCTATTCCTCATATTCTCTCTCTCCCTCTCTCCCTTTATCCCTCTATTCCTCCTATTCTCTCTCTATCCCTCTATTCCTATATCCCTCTATTACTCCTATTCTCTCTTTCTCCCTCTCTCCCTTTATCCCTTCTATTCTCTCTCTCTCCCTATCTCACTCTATTCCTCCTATTCTCTCTCTATCCCTCTCTCCCTCTATTCCTCCTATTCTCTCTCTATCCCTCTCTCCCTCTCTCCCTCTATTCCTCCTATTCTCTCTCCCTCTATTCCTCCTATTCTCTCTCTCTCTCTCTCTTCCTCCTATTCTCTCTCTCTCTCTTCCTCCTATTCTCCCTCTCTCCCTCTCTCCCTCCTATTCTCCCTCTCTCCCTCCTATTCTCCCTCCAATCCCTCTCTCCCTCTATTCCTCCTATTCTCGTTCTATCCCTCTCTCCCTCTATTCTTCCATCCCCCCTAGATTAACCAGCAAGGCATATTAGAAATAGAGAGGCCTTTTAGCATAATGCCAGAATTAGTGAACTCTAAATGTGTGAGGGAGCTGTGAAAAAGTGTGATTGCTGGAACTGAAAAGCCTGTACAAATAGATAGCTATTAGCAATTCAATATTGTTGAAATCCAATTTTTTTTTAACCGAGTCATTTTCAGCCCCTGGGATTATAAACAATGGTTTTTAATGGAGTTCTCAGTGACAGGGAAACTGGAAAGGAAACATATCACATGACTCTTTTCAACATGCTTGCATTGTCTTTCACACACAATAATAAAGCCTCAGAAAGGTTTCCTAGTAACAAGGAATCTAACGTTGATAATGATGACGATGACGATAATGCTGCTATTACTACTTTAGTAGGACTGTTGACTACTACATCTAATAGGCTACTACGAATTCTACTAATAAGAATATTGATCCTGAAATGAAGGATAATAAGTAGCAGTGGTAGTATAACAAACAGTGTGATCTTCTTCATCATTCGTCATCATTGTAAATATCATTATTGTCAGTTGCTAAGAAGACTTTATTTTCTGCATCTTGGAGCTGCCTTCTCGGGAGGACACGAACCAACTAATCTTGTCTTCCTTCTGTTGTCAACTGAGTAACTATTTGTATTTTAAAACAGTGGAGGAGAAGGTTCTGGCGATGCTTACATAACCAGCAGTTAAAACCAGTATGTGGACCATGTGGAAGAAGAGCTTGACTCAGCATTAAACTGTTAAACCAGAAAAAGTTTGACAAGCGAGCAGGATTAATCTATTCCACTTCCCCCAGGGTATAAGG
Organism: Hucho hucho; assembly: GCA_003317085.1. Classification (NCBI taxonomy): domain Eukaryota; kingdom Metazoa; phylum Chordata; class Actinopteri; order Salmoniformes; family Salmonidae; genus Hucho; species Hucho hucho. The sequence goes on from QNTS01005399.1 coordinate 50,828, forward strand.
GAGCTATGCTATGCTAATGTATATTAATGGTGTTCCATCACCACTGTCCCTCTGTTGGCCTTGCATAGAGACATATCACTCATCACTGGGGAGAGGACAGGGATTTTTCTAGCCATGTCCCCTTATTCAACTAATGTTGATAGTAAGGGAGGTTACTGTTTTTTAACTGTTAAATTAAAATTACAGCAGAATACAGTCATCTTGTTTCTTAGAGAAGTGGAAGGGGGTATTTTTAGGTTAGGGTTAGGTTTGTTTTGTTGTTTTTTAATGCCATTCTAAATATGAGAAACTCTTGGTATGGGAAGCATTAAGACTGAGTAGGCCTACTGGGAGGTAAAGAGATTACATGAGTGTCAGGATCGTCTTTTACAACCATGAAATTGGTTGAGCTCCTCCATTTACAGGAGTGCATGCTGCTTTACACAGCAGTGCTTTATGGTGTGTGTGTGTGTCACTATGTGTGCGTGTACATGTGCGTGTGCAAGTGCTCTTTACTAAACCACTGTATGTTTCTAAAACCACTATAGAACTGGATGATGGGATTATGCTTTTGTGAAAAACTATTGAGCTTAAGGGCAATTCCTTGTTAACAGAATTTCATCATGGGCCCCTGATCGCTACTACACAGAAATGCAAAATTATGGACATGAACGTCATTCTCTTCATGGTGATGTATCCTACATAGGTACACAAAGGTAGAAATATACAATATCCTCCTTTGCATGTTTGGGTATTAATCTACACACTGGCTATTGTTTTAATGAGCTTTGTCCCTAAACAAGACCAACATTTGGTTGGTCCAGACAGGACCAAATCTGAACCAATCATAGATGTCTAGGTGTCACAAGTTTGGACATCTCAGTAGAGCTCAGTAGAGCTCAGTAGAGTATGGTAGAGTAGAGAACAGTACACTAGAGTAGAGCACAGTTCAGTGCAGTGGAGTACAGCAGAGTTCAGTAGAGTACTGTAACGTAGAGTGTAGTACAGTACAATAGAGTACAATACAGTACTTTATAGTGTACTCAACTCTAGTGTGCTCTACTGTGCTCTACTGTGTACTGAACTATACTACACTTTTCTTTACTGTACTCTACTGTGCTGTACTGTGCTGTTCTGTACTGTGCTGTCCAAACTTGTGAACCCAATTGTGGTTTGTGACTACTATGATTTCCCATTGTATCCAATTCAATTGCAGAAATTCCGTTACCAATATTTCAGATATTTCCTTACCGAAGGTGGTAATGGAATTTTGAGTTTTAGTCACTTAATAATTCATAAAAAAAGATAAATTTATATACCTTTTAAGACTTTTTCTGGTAGATGTTTTCTAAGATCCCTTTTACATCTGTTTGACCAGAAATCAAAGCCTTTGCTTATTCCAAAATGTTATTTTGAAAAATGTATATATGCCTTAATAAAGAAAATATATAGGCTCTTAGTTTTAATTTGACACCCAATTTGACATGGTCCTATAAACTTCACACGTTGGTGCTCATGAGTCCTTTTACATGGAAATTACCTTAACCAATACACGTGAACAATATAATGACCGTAAAAAGTGTAGTCAGTGGCCACTGGATGAAGACAGCCTTCTCTAACAGCCTGTCAGTACGCACGCTAGCGGAGCGGCTGTCCTGGGTGTCGTTGGCTTACTGACTAACCAGAGTCAGAGGTCTTCCCACTCCAACGCCTTCCCTTCCTCTCTCTCTTTCTCTCCTTCCTTTCTCTCTGTCCACTCTGAGACAGGGAGAGATTATTTTATGTTGAGGGATTATCTATTGTATATATTTTTTAAATCCCATGAGGCATAGTGAACAATTTGCCATTTTATAGTTAATCTCATGCCATTTTACACATTTTGACTTGAAGCTGAGAGAAAATGTTGCTGTTATAGAGCTAATTTCCTGGATTAAAAAAAATATCCGTGGTTTATGACATGTTCATATGCTATCTGAGGGCCCGACCTCTGATTTCCCCAAAATATAGAGTCTTAGCTTTCATTTGACACCCACTTTGCTCCTATGAATGTCATATTGGTGCTCATTTGGCCTTTGATGGAAATGCCCTATTGCAAATTCAATGCGTTGCACAATGTTGTTTCATCCATACAGATTAAAATTGTACAGAGCCTATTTACATACATATGTTTGGACTGGGACCAGGTTTATATGGATAGGAGATAAGCCTGGATTTACAAAATAAATTAGTTGTTTTTTTTATCAAGTGCTCAGGGAGAGTGGGACCATATTGATCATCACTCAACTGGTATTTTAAGTCCTTTGTCAATAATCTTGATTATTTGCAGCTTTAAATGCAAAACAAAGAGTCTATCACCCCAGGAGCATCACTCTATCATTATTCGTTCGTTCAGAGAGGGGATGCAGACATTGCGGAGCTCCTGAAGGCAGCATATACACAGGTATTCTGACAATTTAATCAAGGTTTAGGATCGCTAGAGAGAAAATGGGCTACTGTAATAATATGATCTGTCACTCGCCCCACTCGACAACGCTTCCCAGAGACACTCACAAACCTCTGAGAGGAGTGACTCATGATGTACTAGTCGATGTCTAGTTGGTCTTTGTCCTTAAGAAGTCGGCTACTCACACAGACTCACTTATTCACTCACTCACTCACTCACTCATGCTCACAGAAGTTTGAAGAAGAAAACATCAGCGCTGCTCCTCTAAGCAGACACCTCATGCATTCTAGAATAAGCCTCTGTCAGCCAATCAACATTCAGGGCTGGAACCACCCATTCTAGAATAAGCCTTTCTTCTGTTTCCTTGTCTTCCCTCTCCTCATCAACATATGGCTAACTTCTAATTTGCCTTTGTGGAAATGTTTTACACTTAAGTTAACACGGTTTGAACCATATGGATAATTTGAACAACCTGATGAGTACATTGGTCAGTGCCCGTAACATATGCTTGCTGTTTCCTTTATGCCTACATGCAACATATGCTTGCAGTAGGATCTTGTCAGTGGAAAAACTGTGTTCAGATCACTTAGCCCATTAAACTGTTCCTTTATTGTGCACTTCAAAAGGCACTGATTGCCATTACATCTGACTAATGCACTCTCAATATGCAATCCCATTGATATTGAACATGGCACTAATTTGCCCCTTTTTTCGATCCCTACCATGAACTTGGCTTTTGAGCTAAATTGAATCGCACGTCATGCTGGGAACGCTCTGGTGTTTGTGTTTTTGGTAACGTTATTGTTGAAGGTTTTTTGCAGTCATTACACTTATCAAACATATCCGATACGCACTGATAATATTCCTATAATGTAGAGAATCAGAGATCATCCAATTAGAGAGGATACGGATGAAATTATTCAGTAAGAGGACATTTCCATGTAAAAGGAACCATGCGCTCCATGCAAAGTTCATAGGAGAATAACAATATTGGGTGTCAAATGAAAGCTATATTTTTCAGAAATACCCAAAATATTCAAAGGAGAATATTGTATATTTCTACCTTTGTGTACCTATTCAGGATACATCACTATGAGGAGAATGATATTCATATACATCATTATGCATTTCTGTGTAGTACAGATCAGGGATCCATGATGTAATTCTTTGACCATAATTCTGTTACTGGTTATAAATCCACTTCACTTACTGTAGTTCAATAACCAAAATAGATGGTCATAGTGTCATGTCAAAGCTGATACATCATTGTTTCTGCAGACATCTTTGAGTCACTGCAGACACTCTTAATTAACAGTTTTTGGAAAACGTGGTCACATAAAAAACGGAGGGATATTTTACCAAAATCCATTTGCGCAGTTCTTCTAGTAAACTTGTTTTTGTAAAATGTTCAGTAGAAACTCTTAAAGGTAGTCCTTGTGCATAGAGTTGTATGGTTTGTTCAACTTTGAAATCCATGATTTTTATCCGGCATACATTTTAAAGTAAAAAAAAACTGATTCTAAGCGGTATTATGTTACCGTGGAATTGCCCAAGAGCAGCATGGGATTCTGTGAAGGAAGACGATAGAGAGGCTGAGTGCACTGTGATTTGAAGAGTTGGGTGGAACAGACGTTGGGAGAATATCAATGCAATCTAGTGATATTTCCAGTGTGTGAGAGACAGATAGACGACAGAGAGACCATACCTGTAACGCCCAGGCTGAGATGACAGGCTGGAGCGTTTTGGTTTCGTTTTGGTGTAGGGTTGTCAGTTCTAGGTGTCATAGTTCTATGTTGGGGTATGGTTCCCAATTAGAGGCAGCTGTGTCTCGTTGTCTCTAATTGGGAACCATATTTATGTTTGTAGGTTTCACTCTAGGTTCGTGGGTTATTGTTTGAACTTAGCTTGTCTTTGTTACGTTCACTTTCATGATCTTCGTTACGTTCTGTTTTGTTGTGTACCCAGTACGTTCGTATTAAAATGTATTCTGGAAGCATCGCTGCGTCTTGGTCTGTCCATTACGAAGATCATGACAGAATAACCCACAACGAAAAGAAGACCAAGCAGCGAGAGACCCGGGAGTTCAGGCCTTGGGAGGAGGAGCTGTTCAATGGGGGAGATTGGGACCAGCCCGGAGAGTATCACCCTCCAAGAGAGGAACTGGAAGCAGCGGCGGCTGAGCGGCGCAGGTGTGAGGACCTGAATGGAGCATGGGACCCTGTAAGAGGCAAGTTCGTCAGACCTCGCCGGGCTAGGAAGCCCGAAGGGCAGCCCCAAAAAGCTTTTGGGGGGGGGCACACGAGGAGGTTGGCCGGTTCAGGAGGGACTCCTGAGCCAACTCCTCGTGCTTTGTGGAGAGAGCGTTGGGGAGAGCGTCGCACGGAAAGGACACCGTGTTATGCAGTTTTGCGCACGGTTTCTCCTGTGCGCATTCACAGGCCGGTACGAAAGATTCCAGCTCCAATCATCAGTCGGGCTAGACTGAGTGTGCAGCCAGGAAGAGTGGTGCCAGCTCTGCGCGCCAG
>QNTS01005400.1:45466-60730 GCA_003317085.1 Hucho hucho
ACACATACAGAGAGACTGTGTTTGAATGGTAACACACACATACAGAGAGACTGTGTTTGAATGGTAACACACACATACAGAGAGACTGTGTTTGAATGGTAACACACACATACACAGAGACTGTGTTTGAATGGTAACACATACAGAGAGACTGTGTTTGAATGGTAACACACATATACACAGAGACTGTGTTTGAATGGTAACACATACAGAGAGACTGTGTTTGAATGGTAACACACACATACAGAGAGACTGTGTTTGAATGGTAACACACACACACAGAGACTGTTTAAATGGTAACACATACATTTAGAGAGACTGTGTTTGAATGGTAACACATACAGAGAGACTGTGATTGAATGGTAACACATATAGAGAGACTGTGTTTGAATGGTAACACATACATATAGAGAGACTGTGTTTGAATGGTAACACATACATACAGAGAGACTGTGTTTGAATGGTAACACACATACAGAGAGACTGTGTTTTTATGGTAACACACACACACAGAGACTGTGTTTGAATGGTAACACATACAGAGAGACTGTGTTTGAACGGTAACACACACACAGAGACTGTGTTTGAATGGTAACACACACACACACACAGAGACTGTGTTTGAATGGTAACACACACAGAGAGACTGTGTTTGAATGGGTCTCATATGAAGATGCCCCTAAACAGACTCTTTTATCCTAAGTTACAGTACAGTACACTGAGTATAACTGAGTTCTTATGTGATCCCTGTGGACATTGAATCCACAACCTCGCCGTTGCTAGCGTCTCACTCTTACCCTTCTGAGCCATTTCCAGACCACAAAAGCAGGACTAACAAAGGACCATATCAAATAACCGACTGAAGTCATGAAACCACAATAATAACTAGTGGAACATCGTCGTGATCGATATTGATGAACAGACTGTGTGTGTATGCAGTCATCAGAAACTGTGTCTGTGCTTTCCCTCCCCTCTCACCTTGCGGTAGCCCGCGAGGACATCCTTCAGCTTCTCGTATCGTCTGAACAGTTCAGCCAGACTCTTCTCTACTGAGTTGAGGTCTGAAAGAACCTGGTCCTTCTCTATGATCAGCTGCTGGATGGTGTGGTGAGACAGAGACTTATCCTTCTGCTCATCGTCTGGTGGGAGGGAGGACACAGAAAGAGGAGAGAGAGAGAGAGAGAGAGGACAGAGAGAGAGAGATGAGATGGAGGGACGAAGGACAGAGAGATGAGAGAGATGGAGAGAGGGGAGGGAGGATAGAGCGAGAGGAGAGGGAGGATAGAGCGAGAGGAGAGGGAGGATAGAGCGAGAGGAGAGGGAGGATAGAGGGAGGATAGAGAGGATAGAGCGAGAGGAGAGGGAGGATAGAGGGAGGATAGAGAGAGGAGAGGGAGGATAGAGAGAGGAGAGGGAGGATAGAGAGAGGAGAGGGAGGATAGAGAGAGGAGAGGGAGGATAGAGAGGAGAGGGAGGACAGAGATGAGATGGTGGTCCTGTTACTGCACACACAAATACAAAGAAACTAAAACATGCACGCAGACACACACACACACACACACACAGAAATATGTATATCGACACACACACACACAACACACATGCTTACATATACACACGCACGCCCTGTTTATACCTGGTTCTTAGATGTATCCTTTGTCTTAATCTTGTCCAGATTTTGATTGTGCTCACATTTTCCAACAGGTGTAGATTATTAAAAGACTAATTGTGATCAGATCTTCCTTGACTGCCTCCGGAGGTCATCAGGCAATCATTGTGTCTGGATATCTGACAAGTGTATCATTTGTATACAGAGGGACCCAAAAAAAATCTGGTCACAATGCGGACACAGTAGACAAATATTAGAGACATTTTAATACCATGTGGAAAAGTATTTTTGAAAATGTGGGCACAATCAGAATGCGGACAAGATCAGGACAAAGGATGCATGTTAGCGCCAAGTATAAATGAGGCTAAACAGAGACACACTGGTAATCACATTCATGGAGAAATTGTAGAGAATGGATTTGACGTCAATAAAAACACAGAGTAGGTTCCTACTACTACGTACTCCTACAGTAGTTAATGACGCCTGCATTAGGGACATTTTAGCATGAAGGCAATATTGATACACCTTGTGTTTCTGGTGTGAAGCATGCAGACAGAACAAACACTGAACGATGAGCGAAATGAACGAGGCCCAAAGAGACTTCAGAGAAGAGCAACAAAGTATTGGAACGTTCGGATTCTCTACCCCTTTAAACTTTAAACTCAAAGTCATTGTATAACTTCAAATCCAAAGTGCTGGAGTACAGTGTGTGTGTATGTGTGTGTGTGTGTGTGTGTGTGTGTGTGTGTGTGTGTGTGTGTGTGTGTGTGTGTGTGTGTGTGTGTGTGTGTGTGTGTGTGTGTGTGTGTGTGTGTGTGTGTGTGTGTGTGTGTGTGTGTGTGTGTGTGTGTGTGTGTGTGAACTTGTTTTCCTCCATTATCAGCACCCCAACATTATAGTACCACCAGTTTCCTGACAAAAATAAATGTTGAAAAGTGACAGACAACAAAAATGTAAAAGACAAATGTCACTAGACGAAGAGAGTTTTCTCTCTCTCTCTCTCTCTCTAACAAGACGGATGTGATCTGAAGACACAAACAACTAATGACTCCTCGATACTCACCTGGCAGCCCTGTTAGAGAGAGTTTATACAATAGGAACAGGACAAGATAGGAGCAGAACACAAAATAAGGGGTTGTGTTATAAGTCAAGCTGGGAGGGTGCAGGACACATGAGTTGGGATCAATTCCATTTCAACAGAAATTCCACATTTCAAATGTGTCTCATAGAGACAAATTGAGGAACATTGGAACAGGAATTTCAACTTCATGAATTGACTGAATTGAAATGGAATTGACTCTAACCCTGCCAGACACGGGAGAGAGCCGTATCCATGTGTTAGAACAAAAACAATGCATCATTCCTTCACAGTGTTGTACAGGGTTGGGGTCAGATCCATTTCAATACTGTCCATTCATGAGTAACCCGAAATTCCAATTCTAATTCCATTTGTTTTCTCATAGAGAAGAATTCAGGAAAATTGTAATTGGAATTTTTGTTTACTTCCTGAATTGACTGGATGGATATGGAGTTGAGCCCTCCCCTGGTGCTATATGGATAATGGAGTTGAGCCCACTCTGGTGCTGTGTGGATAATGGAGTTGAGCCCACTCTGGTGCTGTGTGGATAATGGAGTTGAGCGCACTCTGGTGCTGTGTGGATAATGGAGTTGAGCCCACTCTGGGAATATATGGATAATGGAGTTGACCCCACCCCTGGTGCTGTGTGGATAATGGAGTTGAGCCCACTCTGGTGCTGTGTGGATAATGGAGTTGAGCCCACTCTGGGAATATATGGATAATGGAGTTGACCCCACCCCTGGTGCTGTGTGGATAATGGAGTTGAGCTCACTCTGGTGCTGTGTGCATAATGGAGTTGATCCCCACTCTGGTGCTGTGTGGATAATGGAGTTGAGCCCACTGTGGTACTGTGTGGATAATGGAGATGAGCCCCACTCTGGTGCTGTGTGTATAATGGAGTTGAGCTCACTCTGGTGCTGTGTGGATAATGGAGTTGATCCCCACTCTGCTGCTGTGTGGATAATGGAGTTGAGCCCCACTCTGGTGCTGTGTGGATAATGGAGATTAGCCCCACTCTGGTGCTATGTGGATAATGGAGATGAGCCCCACTCTGGTGCTGTGTGGATAATGGAGTTGAGCCCCACTCTGGTGCTGTGTGGATAATGGAGTTGAGCGCACTCTGGTGCTGTGTGGATAATGGAGTTGAGCCCACTCTTGTACTGTGTGGATAATGGAGTTGAGCACACCCCAGGTGCTATATGGATAATGGAGTTCAAATCAAATCAAATTTTATTTGTCACATACACATGCTGATGTTAATGCGAGTGTAGTGAAATGCTTGTGCTTCTAGTTCCGACCATGCAGTAGTATCTAACAAGTAATCTAACAAATTCACAACAACTACCTTATACACACAAGAGTAAAGGAATGAATACGAGTATGTACATATAAATATATGGATGAGCGATGGCTGACCGGTGTAGGCAAGATGCAGTAGATGGTATATAGTACAGTATATACATATGAGATGAGTAATGTAGGATATGTAAACATTATATAAATGGCATCGTTTAAAGTGGCTAGTGATACATTTATTACATCCAATTTTTAATTATTAAAGTGGCTAGAGATTTGAGTCGATGGCCGAACGGCATAGGCAAGATTCAGTAGATGGTTTAGAGTACAGTGTATACATTTGATATGAGTAATGTCGGATATGTAAATATTATATACAAAATTGTTTAAAGTGGCTAGTGATACATATGTTACATCCAATTCCTATTATTTAAAGTGGCTAGAGATTTAAGTCAGTATGTTGGCAGCAGCCACTCAATGTTAGTGGTGGCTGTTTAACAGTCTGATGGCCTTGAGATAGAAGCTGTTTTTCTGTCTCTCGGTCCCAGCTTTGATGCACCTGTACTGACCTCGCCTTCTGGATGATAGCGGGGTGAACAGACAGTGGCTCGGGTGGTTGTTGTCCTTGATGATCTTGTTGGCCTTCCTGTGACATCGGGTGGTGTAGGTGTCCTGGAGGGCAGGTAGTTTACCCCCGGTGATGCGTTGTGCAGTCCTCACTCCCCTCTGGAGAGCCTTGCGGTTGTGGGCGGAGCAGTTGCCGTACCAGGCAGTGATACAGCCCGACAGGATGCTCTCGATTGTGCGTCTGTAGAAGTTTGTGAGTGTTTTTGGTGACAAGCCAAATTTCTTCAGCCTCCTGAGGTTGAAGAGGCGCTGTTGCGCCTTCTTCACCACGCTGTCTGTGTGGGTGGACCATTTCAGTTTGTCCTTGACGTGTACGCCGAGGAACTTAAAACTTTACACATTCTCCACCACTGTCCCGTCGATGTGGATAGGGGGGTGCTCCCTCTGCTGTTTCCTGAAGTCCACGATCATCTCCTTAGTTTTGTTGAAGTTGAGTGAGAGGTTATTTCTGATACCACACTCCGAGGGCCCTCACCTCCTCCCTGTAGGCCGTCTCGTCGTTGTTGGTAGTCAAGCCTACCACTGTAGTGTCGTCAGCAAACTTGATGATTGAGTTGGAGGCGTGCTTGGCCACGCAGTCATGGGTGAACAGGGAGTACAGGAGAGGGCTGAGAACGCACCCTTGTTGAGGATCAGCGGGGTGGAGATGTTGTTTCCTACCCTCACCACCTGGGGCCGGCCCGTCAGGAAGTCCAGGACCCAGTTGCACAGCGCTGGGTCGAGACCTAGGGTCTCGAGCTTAATGACGAGCTTGGGGCGATGTTCTTGGGAACAGGAACAATGGTGGCCCTCTTGAAGCATGTGGGAACAGCAGACTGGGATAGGGACTGATTGAATATGTCCGTAAACACACCAGCCAGCTGGTCTGTGCATGCTCTGAGGACACGGCCAGGGATGCCATCTTGGCCAGCAGCCTTGCGAGGGTTAACACATTTAAATGTTTTACTCACATTGGCTGCGGTGAAGGTGAGCCCGCAGGTTTTGGTAGCAGGCCGTGTCAGTGGCACTGTATTGTCCTCAAAGCAAGCAATGAAGTTGTTTAGTCTGTCTGGGAGCAGGACGTCGTGGTCCGCGACGGGGCTGGTTTTCTTTTTGTAGTCCGTGATTGACTGTAGACCCTGCCATATTCCTCTCGTGTCTGAGCCGTTGAACTGTGACTCTACTTTGTCTCTATATTGACGCTTAGCTTGTTTGATTGCCTTGCGGAGGGAATAGCTACACTGTTTGTATTCAGTCATGTTTCCGGTCGACCTTACCTTAGTTAAAAGCAATGGTTTGCGCTTTCAGTTTTGCGCGAATGCTGCCATCAATCCACGGTTTCTGGTTGGGGAAGGTTTTAATAGTTGCTATGGGTACAACATCACCGATGCACTTGCTAATAAATTTGCTTACCGAATCAGCGTATACATCAATGTTGTTGTCTGATGCTGTCCGGAACATATCACAGTCCACGTGCTCGAAGCAATCTTGCAACGTGGAATCAGATTGGTCGGACCAGCATTGAACAGACCTGAGAACGGGCGTTTCCTGTTTTAGTTTCTGTCTGTAGGCCGGGAGCAACAAAATGGAGTCATGGTCAGACTTGCCGAAAGGAGGGCGGAGAACTGCCTTGTATGCATCACGGAAATTAGAATAACAATGATCCAGGATTTTACAAGCCCAGGTGGCACATTCGATATGCTGATAAAATTTAGGGAGCCTTGTTTTCAGATTATCCTTATTAAAGTCCCCAGCCACAATAAATGCAGCCTCAGGATATGTGGTTTCCAGTTTACATAGAGTCCAATGGATTTCTTTCAGTGCCGTCGATGTGTCAGCTTGAGGGGGGATATATGCGACTGTGATAATAATCGAGGAGATAATGCAGTCGGCATTTGATTGTAAGGAATTCTATGTCAGGTGAACAAAAGGACTTGAGTTCCTGTATGTTGTTATGATCACATCACGACCCGTTAATCATAAGACACACACCCCCGCCCTTCTTCTTACCAGATAGATGTTTGTTTCTGTCGGCGCGATGCGTGAAGAAACCAGGTGGCTGTACCGACTCTGATAACGTGTCCTAAGTGAGCCATGTTTCCGTGAAGCAAAGAACGTTGCTGTTGCCGATGTCTCTCTGGAAGGCAACTCTTGCTCGTATTTCGTCTACCTTGTTGTCCAGAGACTGGACATTGGCAAGTAGAATACTTGGGAGAGGTCTACGTAGCCTGACCAGAAGACCGCCGCGTTTCCCCCTTCTCCTGCGCCGCCGTTGTTTTGAGTCGCCGGCTGGGATCCAGTCTATTGTCCTTGTTGGTGGACCAAACAGAGGATCCACTTTGGGAAAGTCGTATTCCTGGTCGTAATGTTGGTAAGTTGACGTTGCTCTTATATCCAATAGTTCCTCCCGGTTGTATGTAATAAAACTTAAGATTTCACGGGGTAACAACGTAAGAAGTAATCCATAAAAAAACAAAATACTGCATAGCTTCCTGAGAACGTGAAGCGAGGCGGCCATCTTGGTTGGCGCCGGAAAGTGTGAGTTGAGCGCACCCCTAGCGCTGTGTGGATAATGGAGTTTAGCCCACTCTGGTGCTGTGTGGATAATGGAGTTGACCCTACCCCTGGTGCTGGATGGATCATGGAGTTGACCCCACCCCTGGTGCTGGATGGATCATGGAGTTGACCCCACCCCTGGTGCTGGATGGATAATGGAGTTGACCCCACCCCTGGTGCTGGATGGATAATGGAGTTGACCCCACCCCTGGTGCTGTGTGGATAATGGAATTGACCCCACTCCTGGTGCTGGATGGATAATGGAGTAGACCCCACCCCTGGTGCTGTGTGGATAATGGAGTTGACCCCACCCCTGGTGCTGGATGGATAATGGAGTTGACCCCACCCCTGGTGCTGTGTGGATCATGGAGTTGACCCCACCGCTGGTGCTGGATGGATCATGGAGTTGACCCCACCCCTGGTGCTGGATGGATAATGGAGTTGACCCCACCCCTGGCAGATAACATGTTTTGTTTTAACATACTGAGCAGTTTGTGAGTGAGGATGTTGATATAAACCCTTATTTAGTCAACTTTGAGAGGTTCTGGACATGTTCCGACTGATATTTTGGGGTACAGAGCGGTTTGTGAACGTGGCAGGGTACAGAGCGCTCTGTGAACGTGGCAGGGTACAAAGCGCCCTGTGAACGTGAAGGGTTCAGTATCTTATAGAATCTCCATCAGTCTGCTTTCCGCTACCAGTCTGTCAGCTGACAACTGTCAGGTTTCACATATCCAAAATAATTAAGCTTGTGTTCTCAAAAGTGACTACACCTCAGCAATTTATAAATTTTTCTATCCAGAATGGTGAGTTGTTTATGTCCCTCTCATGTCAAATAATTACATTGGATATGTTTATTTAGGCACAAATCAAAATTTTGCCATAACATTCAAGACCATACTTGTAAAACATGTATAAAACCCTTGAGCTTTGCTGGGGATGGATCAGTATACTGTAGCTGTATGGGAAACACTCACCAATCATCTGTGCAATGGTCTTCTCATACTCTGCCACGATTCTCCTGTGAACCACAAACGGCAAAAGATTAATTGATAAAAAAATATAAAAAAATATTCAACACTTTGTTTCATTAACATAAGGCGTGTTTCTGAAAGATACATACGAGTTCTCGGATAGGAAGGGTAAGGTGTGAAAACGGCAAAACACCAGTCGTGTTTTTCTTTGCATAGGCCATCATGCACAATGTTATCACTCAGAAGTAGGGCTGGTACAACTACCGTATCACTGTGTAACCGACGGTTATGGATGAAGACTGACAGGAAAGTATAAGAACTGTAAAAATACATGCACGCACAAACAGTATATATATACACATGGTATATATACACACACATACAGTATTTATACACATAGAATATACACACATACAGTATATATACACATAGTATATATACACACACATACAGTATTTATACACATAGAATATACACACATACAGCATATATACACATAGTATATATATATACACACATACAGTATATATACACATAGTATATACACACATACAGTATATATACACATAGTATATACACACATACAGCATATATACACATAGTATATATACACACACATACAGTATTTATACACATAGCATATATATATACACACATACACTATATATACACATAGCATATATATATACACACATACAGCATATATACACATAGTATATACACACATACAGTGTATATACACACATACAGTATATATACACATAGTATATAGACACATACAGTATATATACACATAGCATAAATATATACACACATACAGCATATATACACATAGTATATACACACATACAGTATATATACACATAGTATATACACACATACAGTATATATACACATAGCATAAATATATACACACATACAGCATATATACACATAGTATATACACACACATACAGTATATATACACATAGCATAAATATATACACACATACAGCATATATACACATAGTATATACACACATACAGTATATATACACATAGTATATACACACATACAGTATATATACACATAGCATATATATATACACACATACAGTATATATACACATAGTATATACACACATACAGTATATATACACATAGTATATACACACACATACAGTATATATACACACATAGCATATATATATATATACATACACACATACAGAGTATATACACATAGCATATATATATACACACATACAGCATATATACACACATAGAGTATATATACACATAGCATATATATATACACACATACAGTATATATACACATAGTATATACACACACATACAGTATATATATACATGGTATATACACACATACAGTATATATACACATAGCATAAATATATACACACATACAGCATATATACACATAGTATATACACACATACAGTATATATACACATAGCATAAATATATACACACATACAGCATATATACACATAGTATATACACACATACAGAGTATATACACATATCATATATATATACACACATACAGTATATATACACATGGTATATACACACATACAGTATATATACACATAGTATATACACACATACTACACATAGCATATATATATACACACATACAGTATATATACACATAGCATATATATATATATATATATATATATACACACACATACAGTATATATACACATAGTATATACACACATACAGTATATATACACATAGCATATATATATACACACATACAGCATATATACACATAGTATATACACACATACAGTATACATACACATAGTATATACACACATACAGTATATATACACATAGTATATACACATACAGTATATATACACATAGTATATACACACATACAGTATATATGCACATAGCATATATATATATACACACAGAGTATATATACACATAGCATATACACACATACAGTAGATATACACATAGTATATACACATACAGTATATATACACATAGTATATACACACATACAGTATATATACAAATAGTATATACACACATACAGCATATATATACATAGTATATACACACATACAGTATATATACACATGCATTATATATACACATTGCATATATATATACACACAGAGTATATATACACATAGCATATATATATACACACATACAGTATATATACACATGGTATACATGCACACACATGCAGTATATATACACACATACACACATACAGTATACATTACCGTTCAAAAGTTTGGAGTCACTTAGAAATGTCCTTGTTTTTGAAAGAAAAGCTAATTGTTTGTCCATTAAAATAACATCAAATTGATCAGAAATACAGTGTAGACATTGTTAATGTTGTAAATGACTATTGTAGCTGGAAACGGCAGATTTTTATGGAATATCTACATAGGCGTACAGAGGCCCATTATCAGCAACCATCACTCCTGTGTTCCAATGGCACGTTGTGTCAGCTAATCCAAGTTTATCATTTTAAAATAGTAATTGATCATTAGAAAACCCTTTTGCAATTATGTTAGCACACCTGAAGACTGTTGTTGATGTTATTTTAATGGACAAACAATTTGCTTTTCTTTCAAAACAAGGACATTTCTAAGTGACCCCAAACTTTTGAACTGTAGTGTACAGAACATTTTAAATGAACAGCTGACTGAAGAAGGGACTGCCGGGAATTTGTGCGGTGGAGTCAGTTTTTGCGATAACATGGACTCTTAACAATGTGATGAAACTTTGTTGCCCCTTGCTGAAACAAGCAAGGTGTTAGCAAATAATGAATAGAACGTTTTGGAACCTGTAACCCTGGCAATTTGACAGTGGCGGAAAAAGTACTCAATTGTCATACTTGAGTAAAACTAAAGATACCTTAATAGAAAATGACTCAAGTAAAAGTGAAAGTCACCCAGTAAAACACTACTTGAGTAAAGGTCTAAAAGTATTTGGTTTAAAATAAACTTAAGTATCAATAGTAAAAGTATAAACCATTTAAAATTCCTTATATTTAAGAATTGTATTGTTTTATTTTAATTGATGGATAGCCAGGGGCACACTCCAACGCTCAGACATAATTTACAAATGAAACATTTGTGTCCGAGGCAGTAGGGATGACCAGGGATGTTCTCTTGATAAGTGTGTGAATTGGACAAAAATTTCGGTCAAAATGTAGCGAGTACTTTTGGGTGTCCGGGAAAATGTACGTAGTAGAAAAAAGTTTTATTTTCTTTATGAGTGTAGTGAAGTAAAAGTAAAAGTTGCCAAAAATATAAATAGTAAAGTACAGATACCCCCCAAAAACAAAATTAAGTAGTACTTTAAAGTATTTTTACTTAAGTTCTTTACACCTCTGCAATTTGACTGGTAAACTCATGGGTACACTAGCGATGGCTGCGTGGTATTGTGATGCAATAATTGCCATGGTAATGTAGAATAGCCTAGTGGTTAGAGCGTTGGACTAGTAACCGAAAGGTTGCAAGTTCAATTCCCCGAGCTGACAAGGTACAAATCTGTCGTTCTGCCCCCTGAACAAGGCAGTTAACCCACTGTTCCTAGGCCGTCATTGAAAATAAGAATTTGTTTTTAACTGACTTGCCGAGTTAAATAGAGGTAATAAAAAATAAAATAAATTTAAAAATGATGATGTCACTGATGTGTCTTTTTGATATCAACAAATCACAGCACATATTGATACACTTCCTGCTCTGTTCCTACGGGTACATAACAGCCTTTGCAGTCAGGAGCGGATAAAACGGACGTCTAACTGCTATTCAAACGGTTATTATGGAGACCGGAGGTAATTGGCTGGCCAATTACCGCCATCCAAAATTACATGATCGTCACGTCCCATGAAAGTGAGTTGGACGAGGCTAACTTAAGACCTCTTCAGGTATCTGTTTTAAATCTTCCACTGTTTGTTTTGGGTGAGATGAGGGTAGTAGAAGGGAGGATCCTAAATGCTTGTTTTGGGTGAGATGAGGGCAGTAGAAGGAAGGATCCTAAATGCTTGTTTTGGGTGAGATGAGGGCAATAGAAGGGAGGCTCCTAAATGCTTGTTTTGGGTGAGATGAGGGCAATAGAAGGAAGGCTCCTAAATGTTTGTTTTGGGTGAGATGAGGGTAGTAGAAGGGAGGATCCTAAATGATTGTTTTGGGTGAGATGAGGGCAGTAGAAGGAAGGATCCTAAATGATTGTTTTGGGTGAGATGAGGGTAGTAGAAGGGAGGATCCTAAATGTTTGTTTTGGGTGAGATGAGGGCAATAGAAGGAAGGATCCTAAATGCTTGTTTTGGGTGAGATGAGGGCAGTAGAAGGGAGGCTCCTAAATGTTTGTTTTGGGTGAGATGAGGGCAGTAGAAGGAAGGATCCTAAATGATTGTTTTGGGTGAGATGAGGGCAATAGAAGGGAGGCTCCTAAATGATTGTTTTGGGTGAGATGAGGGCAATAGAAGGGAGGATCCTAAATGCTTGTTTTGGGTGAGATGAGGGCAATAGAAGGGAGGCTCCTAAATGATTGTTTTGGGTGAGATGAGGGCAATAGAAGGGAGGATCCTAAATGCTTGTTTTGGGTGAGATGAGGGCAATAGAAGGGAGGCTCCTAAATGATTGTTTTGGGTGAGATGAGGGTAGTAGAAGGGAGGCTCCTACATGTCAAGAAAGAAAACAAGTAGTATGGTGCAGAAACTATAGTATTTACAAAGAATGCATATACTGTAAGTAGGAACAGATCAGCCTATAGTTTACATAAGCCTATAGTTTACATAGCACACACAATTGCAATGCGTTTGGACTACAAGAGTCTTTTTCAGACAGCTTTGTTTTGGTGTTGCCGGATAGAGAGGTAAGCGGGTGGATTAGCCGTGCCTCCCCTCTTAACTACTTAACCCTCCTTATCGTTCGGGCCAATCAGCCTAATGAAATAAGTCCCCCTTAGCTAATCTTAACTACACTCTTACAAAAAAAACAGTGGTATCTACAACCTAAAAGGATTCTTTGGATGTCCCCATCGGATAACCCTTTGAAGAAGCCCCCTTTTTGGTTCCAGGTTGAACTCTTTTGGGATCCATGTAGAACCCTTTCCACAGAGGGTTCTTCATGGATCCTAAAAGGGTTCTACCTGAAACCAAAATGGGTTCTACCTGCAACAAAAATGGGTTCTCTTATGGGGACAGTTGAAGAAGCCTTTTGGAAGCCTTTTTACTAAGAGCGTAGGCTCTCCTGGCCAGATGGACCCCACCACCACTCTACACCAACCTGACTGTTGTCATAGTAACGTGACCGACTGTTGTCATAGTAACGTGACCGACTGTTGTCATGGTATCGTGACCGACTGTTGTCGAGGTAACGTAACAGATTGTTGTCAAGGTAACGTGACTAACTGACAGTCGATCGTCTCACCTCATCTCCAGCACTTCCTGTCGACTGTCCTCGTACTTCCTCCGCCACTCCAGTACCTCCTTCTCCTTGGACACGATCTGAGAGGGAGGAAAGAGAGAACTTTATTAGGTGCAGTACACATGTACACATCATAAGAAAAACTATGAAGGGATCTGTCTGTATAAGGAGAACGTTTGTATGAATATGACTACCATTGACTGTCAACCTGTTCCTCCAATACAGTCGTACAGTAACATTCCTACAATGGATATGAATTTGACAGTAGTGAGTGGTGCGGGTAGAGGGGCACCTCTTCTCGTGCGATGCCCAGAGAGTAATCTACGTCTTTGGGTAGGTAGGGGCTCTCCCTCTCCCCCTCTCCGTAGCCCGCCGTCCGGGTGTAAAGGGAACTCTTGGTCACCATGCTGTCCCTGTCCACTGTTGATGACATCACTTCTCTGTCTCTCTGCTGCCCAGGTCAAGGGTCAGGGAAGAGGAAGATGAAGGGGGAGAGAGACAGGTACAGACAGTTAGTTAGGTATCTGGTTGATCTAATGGTGGGTTCTGGTAGCTTTCCCAAAATCCCCAGGTTTTTCCAGAAATCCCAGTGGGAAGATTCCCAGAATCAGCAGGGAATGAGCAGGACATCTGGAATCCTTCAACCAGGATTTCTGTCAAAACAAAAACTGGGAAAGTTACCTGCATTTTAAAACCCTACAGACAACACAGTACACTCTTTATAGGATCCTGAACTAAACCAAACCAACTATGCAGCATCATATTGGATCAGAAAGATGCCCCACACCACAGCCAAACTCTATCTGCAAAATGAGGCAGCCTCTGCAATGATGGTAGATACTAAGTGGGATCCTTGGGACTTCCCTACTCTAAACCTAACCTAAACTTAACCCCTACCCTAACCCCTACCCTAACCTTTACCTAACCCTAACCCCTACCCTAAACCTGACCTTAACCCCTACCCTAACCTTAACCTTAACCATAACCTAACCTACCTTACCCTACCCTAAACCTTAACCCCTACCCTAACCTTAACCTTAACCATAACCTTTGCCTAACCTTAACCCCTACCCTACCATAAACCTAACCTTAACCCCTACCCTACCATAAACCTAACCTTAACCCCTACCCTACCCTACCATAAACCTAAACTTAACCCTTACCCTAACCTTAACCATAACCTGTACCTAACCCTTACTTTAACTGTTGGAAATGTGAACTTCAATGGGGTTACATGAGAGTTAGACGTCCCAAGGATCCCTCTTAGATGTTTCCCTGCAATGATGCTCCTGGAGATTTGGGCAGCTGGTAGCAACATAAGCAATCGTCAATCCCAGAGCTGTGGCCCTGTGATTGGCTGAGGCTGCAACAGCTTGGCTGTGATTGGGTCCAGGCAGGGGAAAGAGGCGGTATTGCTGGGGGAGGGATAGGAATAGGGTAGCAGCTAGGGCTGTGGCGGTCAGCCGGTGATTGTCAAGCAAATGACTGCCAGTCTCACAGTAACTGACTGTTAATTAACATAAACAAATGAAGCATCTCCTGACTTCCTCACATCTCCTGGCTTCCTCACATCTCCTGGCTTCCTCACATCTCCTGGCTTCCACACACAGCCTGGCTTCCTCACATCTCCTGGCTTCCACACACAGCCTGGCTTCCTCACATCTCCTGGCTTCCTCACATCTCCTGGCTTCCTCACATCTCCTGGCTTCCTCACATCTCCTGGCTTCC
>QNTS01005401.1:33483-45305 GCA_003317085.1 Hucho hucho
TGTACTCCTCTTCACCTTTAGGGGGGGGCTACTCTAGTGTTCAATACTCCTCTCCACCTTTAGCATGCTCATACTAATAAGAACTGGGTTGTTTGCTTTCAGGGCAGACACACCGTAGCAAAATGTTTTGCGACAGGAAAACTGAAACAATAACTTCTTATTGGTCAATTTCAGTCAGTCCCTCCCTGTTTCAGTCTGGTTTCTTCCATTTGGAGCCTAATGAACACAGTAGAAAATGAAAGGAAAAGCAGCAGCACTCTAATGGCTCCGATACAATTATTTATTTAACCAAAGTTTGGACAGCGAAAGTGTGTTCATCAGGATTTCATCAGAATACAAACATGATTAATGCATGGCAGCTGTACTCATACCCCTGGCAGATCTCTCTATCAGTAACACACTGCTTCCCTATTTGATCAGAATGATTGGTTAGAAGTGAACTCCACAAAAAAATAGTGCACAGCACGAACCAAACTAGACGTAAAGTAAAATGTGTATATTCTACTACTGTATTCCAACATTTTATTAACCAACAATACAACACCATCCCAAACAAACAATAAAGGAATTAAATAAGTGTATTTTGTGTTAAACTATGTCACTCTTTCTATCAATGGACTGAATGCTAAATCAATAGCCCCCAATGCTAATGTTGGCCTAGCATTCCGTGGTAATAAGTCTGGAGCACGGAAGCTGGTTGACAGTAGCGTCTCACCTGAGTAGAGTCTTGGCGCGACGTCGGGGGAGTGGGGGGCCACAGATTCAGTGTACGACAGTGTTGAAAGTGTTGAATCTGATAGTTCTGCAAAGGACAGAACAGGACAGGGGAGTGAAATCTGGAGCTCCATGGAAACCATTGTAACCATTGACTTCAGCATTAACTACTGTCCAGAGAGCGTTGTGTTGTGGTCCTACTATAACGCCATGTTCCTCAAAGAGAGGTATGAGGAGAATACAAACCGAATTTGAAGCAGGAGAAAGCATGTGAATGCAGGAATAATGTACTGGCACATGACTAACTTTGAGGTAAAAGCCCCTACATTACAGCTCCGGTAACACTTCATTTTCCAGCACAGAAAATAAGGGGTATAACCTTATATTTTATTGAACCTTTATTTAACTAGGCAAGTGGGTTAAGAACAAATTCTTATTTACAATGACAGCCTACCCCGGCCAAACCCGGACGATGCTGGGACTATTGTGCGCCGCCCTATGAGACTCCCAATCATGGCCAGATGTGAAACAGCCTGGAATCAAACAAGGGACTGTAGTGACACCTCTTGCACTGAGATGCAATGCCTTAGACCACTGCACCACTCAGGAGCCCATGGTATTTATTTTTATTTATCTAGGCAAGTCAGTTAAGAACAAATTCTTATTTACAATGACGGCCTACACTGGCCAAACTCGGACAACGCTGGGCCAATTGTGCGCCGCCCTATGGGACTCCCAATCACGGCCGGTTGTGATACAGCCTGGATGAAGTGGGAACAAGATGTAATTACTTGTAGTTTTTCCATAACTATATAAATGTTATATTAATAAATATATAATTACTTTAAAAAGACAAAACAAAACTGTGCTGGGAAGTAAAATGCTACCAAAACTCCATCACAGTGAAACTCCTTGTGAGCTTAGCAGATATCTCTGTGGCTTACTGTTGCTGAGGGGGAGCACGACTGTTTCTGCCTGACTTACCCAGTGGCTTGTGTTCATCTGAGGGAGATAGTCGTGAGTAGGGGGGTGGTGGGGATTCTGAAATACAAAATATGTGTGTTAGATGCTTGGTACTGCGTAGAAGTACATAGGTCTCAGAGCAGAATCTGTTACTATATGAAATAATAAGTAATATGGATTACTGGGACAACACACACAACAATCTGTATATGTCTGTAGAAAATAAGCGGTTGATGGTTGAATGGGCAGATCAACATACAATTCTTCAGACAGAATATAGAATAAAGGATGAGACATTCACAACTCTGTTGAATAAGCACTTCCAATGGTTCATAACTAAAAACGAAATTACATTACACATAAAATATATTTTCAGGTCCTATTTAAACGGCTATAAATAAAGAATACAAAAGAAAAGTAGGCTACATGTTGTCAACGGGCATTTTCCATACATAAAACCAAGAAAGATGTCTGGGCCAGAGAAACAGGCCATGGGAACGGAGCAGATATAATGGCTGCGGGTTCTTTAAGAGTGGAGGCAGTAATTGTTGGAGTACTCAGTCAGTGAGATACCCAGCTAGTCAGTCTGGCGCCAGCAGTATGCAAACTGTATATTATCACCACTCCTTCACCTAAATAGCAAGAGGGGGACCTCCTAGGGAAGGAAAAATAGCCTTTCAAAGCGCTACTTCAGAGCGATCTTCAAATGGATAACGTAAAAGCTAAACAAATGAATATTATCGATATCATGAACTAAAACATTGAAATGGAGGAATGTGTTGTTGAGTGCTTAGCAGAGAAAATATTTGCTGCAAATACATTATAACTCAAGCTCTCCCTTTCCCTCTGTGTGAGTGTGTGTACAGTGTTGTTTTTGAGGGATAGTATGCTAGCTACACTTCCAACAGTTGGAATTCAGTTGCTGTAATCATACAATTGGCGAGAAAATGTTAACACCCGCGCGTTGGCTAAGCAACCAAATATTTACAACAACGCGCATCAACAAAACTCCAAGGATCCAGGCATGTCTCACTTAATCGCAGAGAAGTATAACCCAACGTGATTATTAATTGGTTTTGTGATTTGAACGCGTTTTAATTTCACCTCACATACGGTGGACACCTTTAGCGCAGCCTGGTCTCCTAATGAGTCCCATCTTTCACCATCCTGCAGACTTCAGGTAGAATGTGGGCCTACCTTTTGGGCATCGCCATTTGAGCATTGACACGCAGTGCTCGGTTATCACGTTTGAAAAGCTTTTATAAGTGTAGCCTCACTATGCGCAAAAACAGACCCTTTCAATTGATACGGATTTGATTTGTGTAGAATGGGGTAAGAGTGTGATTGTAACCAATCTCAGTTGTCCTACCTGGCCCACACAAGAGACTGTAGTGATAGGGGTTACAGCACACCGTTTCGCTGCTGTCCAATGCCCCGAAGCTTTGACAGTGGCACAGCGCTTTGAGTTGAGTCGAGTGGTGCAGGTCAGTCCATCGGTAGAGTTTACAGAGCAGAAATGGGGGTGATGCCGAGTGGCCACCTAAACGTAGCTCCGTCTGGGGTACCAGAACACAGTCACTGGGCATCCCTCCTTTCGACTCCACCGCCTCCAACAAGGCATCCAGCGGTTTCTCCTTGAGTCTTTTCAAAAGAGCATAGGTAACGTTCTTGAGTTCTTGCTCGGCCACCGAGCCAGTATTCCCCTCCCGCCCCGCGAGGATACCTCCATCGCGGGGACTAGAGTTTCGAAAACCCCGGGTCAAGACGGGGCTCCGAGGTCTAGGGTCCCTGTCTCGAAACAAACAGCAAGTAACCGTTCTACTGCCATTATCGTGCTCTGGCTGAGAGCCTCGGTGATGAGGGACGGGGAGACACATGGCATCCCCCTGACCATGGTCCGAATTGTCCCCCGGCGCCGACTCTGCGCTGTCCGTGAGGTCTGTGTTGCACACGTCGTCGAAAGTTCCCAGAGATGGCGAGGCACGGGTCACCGGCCCGAGCTCCGTTTTGGGGATTTTTTCTGGGTTACTGCCACACGAACCGTCCCGAAACTCGTCGCTTCGTTTGCTTCTCCCATCTCCCCCGTCTCTGTCTGGGACTAAACGGCTTCTCCAGAGTCGCCGTACAAGACCTGAGCGTTTCGACCTGAACATACGACA
The DNA here is from genome assembly GCA_003317085.1 of Hucho hucho. Classification (NCBI taxonomy): domain Eukaryota; kingdom Metazoa; phylum Chordata; class Actinopteri; order Salmoniformes; family Salmonidae; genus Hucho; species Hucho hucho. The sequence goes on from QNTS01005401.1 coordinate 37,320, forward strand.
ATTTAGACAGTTTTGGATGTGTCGTATTGTTCCCGTCCAGGTCTGTGAGGATTCCACATTGATTTATGGTCTCCGCACAACATTCAGTTTTTGTAAACGGCGCGCACTACATGCGCAGCCGGGGGTCGTAGATTGATGACTAACTCGCAGCATTAGAATGTAATTTACGGTTGTATGTTGCATTAAACAAAGTCAAATGTAACGAGATTACACTGCTAAACAGAATGCGACATGCATGCATTTACTGGTCTGTTATTTCCTATAACCATATAGCCTACCAACTCAATGAAAACGTTTGTCTTTACAGAGGCTACAAAATTCCCCAAGACTATCTTCAGAGCAGCAATTCATAAACTATACCATAATTATTCCTCCAATAACTAGGCTATATCTACCACATGAAACGACAGCAAAAGTGTTAGTTTTTTCTTGGACTTTGAGCACCCTTAGTTAAATCCTTCGCTTTAGAATCCTTCTGACGGCACATCGATGGAGTTGCTTCACCACGAAATAATCCCAAATAATCCTTGCCGCATTCAGAATCCAATGTTATTTTCCACCGTAGTGTAGAATAAGCCGTTTGCAACCCCGAAATAAAACGTTTAGATTGAGTTTTTATGCTGCTCGAACATACGGATGCAGATGTAGCTACTCCGATCCAAGACTCAGAAGTGGTTTAAAGGAAAACTTGAATTACTTTGCTGCCAGTCTCACTCTCTGCTATTCTTTTCGGATACACTCGCCCGTACACACACGGGGGCCCCAGGAAAGCTCTGGAGCCATTGGTTGATTCCCATCATGTGCCAGTCTAGACACTTTGGCGGCTGTGAGCCGCACTGATTGTTGCGCAAACATGGTTTCAAGTTTCTTAACTCTTAAAGGCGCAACATCCACCTTTCTTCTCTCAAACTTTCAACTCTTCCCACGAACTTTATACCACACTGAACATGTTTACTAACCTACCGAAACATCAATGTCCACATTTATCTCAGGGAAACACTTAATACTTAATGACAGAAAAACGGCCATTCAGTAAAGTACTGTATGGAATCTGAATTATTTCTGATTTTCATTCTATAAGAGCACAATCTGCACAGAGTGAATTTCTCTTGAATTTGTGTCATTGAGAAGCCAGCAGATACTGGCAGTGTGTGCCCTGTAGATATTTTACTTCATGTTTTGTCATGATGACCTTATTTATTACACATGCGAAATGCCATTGTTGATTTATAAGTTATAAACAACACAATTATATGTATAATCATTATAATAATCAACAAGGACCGTATTACTACGCAACAATTTTTATGTTGTTGTTATTATTTTTATTACTATCATTATCATTATTGTTATAATTAGGCTATTATCATAATTACTATTGCTATGATACAAGTATTTCACTTTTCATTCATTAAAGGGTTAACGCCTTTTCAAGTGCAGATGAGAAGGCATAGCTTCCCATTATATATTGATATACTCAGAGTAGCAGTTAAGAAGCCATAGCCCCGCCCCATTATATATTGATATGCTCAGAGTAGCAGTTAAGAAGCCATAGCCCCGCCCCATTATATATTGATATGCTCAGAGTAGCAGTTAGGAAGCCATAGCCACGCCCCATTATATATTGATATAGTTCAGAGTAGTCTTGCAGCAAAAGTTCAGGAATACCCGACCTACATACCTACATACCTCCAGGTCTTAAAAGGGTTCAACCTCGAACCAAATATGGTTCTTCAAAAGGTTCTCCTATGGGGACAGCCAAATAACAATTTTAGGTTCTAGATAGCACAATTTTTTCTAAGAGTGTAGTTTATGAAACATTCTAAGAACATGCAACGTCCTAATTTCAAATTTTGTACCATTCAACTCCTTAACTTTTTCGAGGAGGACAGTAGAGGACAACTAGTTCACACATCCTAAAAGTCATTGGCAAGACTCGTGGGGCCAATTGCAACCATGGAAAGCCACCAGATTATGGCCAGCTGATCTCTCATTAAACCACCAATGCACGCTAAAATCACCTGCACAGCTAAAGTCACTTGCAACCAACATAGAGAGCAATAGTAATGGTGACTTTTTGTAGCCACTAACTCCGCCATGACTTGTTGGCCAAAAACAAGGTCTATGGTAAACACAGGCTTAGGAGATCTTATACCAGGGATCATCAACTAGATCCACCTGCTGACCGATTCTTTCTTGAGTGGATGGTCAGGGGGCTGGAATGTAATTACAAATAATTTGTAGACTGCAAATTGACTGCAAGAAGCCCAAACAGATATCATATTTGACTAAATCATAATAATTTCAAACCTTGCTTACATTTGTATACAATTACATACAGTATACAGTATATCTCTGTTATGTGTGGGAATACTTTGGAACAGATTTCCAAAATTAAAATCAACTGGAGCTGATTTGCTTGTCTTTTGACAATAAAAAATAAAAATAAACAAATATTTTTTTGCTCAGAAAACTTGGGGGCCCAAATAAAATCCCCCACTGGCCAAATTCTGGCACCAGTTAGGGAACCATTTTTACACGTTTTGTCTTATAAGTATAATAGTATTTAGCGGCTCCCGAGTGGCGCAGCAGTCTACGGCACTGCCTCTCAGTGCTAGAGGTGTCACTACAGACCCTGGTTTGATTCCAGGCTGTATCACAATTGGCCGTGATTGGGAGTCCCATAGGGTTTGACCGGGGCAGGCCACCATTGTAAATAAGAATTTGTTCTTAACTGACTTGCCTAGTTAAATAAAGGTAAAATAAGAACTCCTAAGCCTGTCTTATTTTCACCTTTATCCCAAAACCTCATTCTTTCCTCATTAATTTCCCCCACAGGAATGGCTGAACGAACCAGAAGTAGGTCATTTCCCCCATAGGAATGGCTAAACCAACCAGAGGTAAGTCATTTCCCCCATAGGAATGGCTGAACCAACCAGAGGTAAGTCATTTCCCCCACAGGAATGGCTGAACCAACCAGAGGTAAGTCATTTCCCCCACAGGAATGGCTGAACCAACCAGAGGTAAGTCATTTCCGATTTTTAGGACTGCAAACCGGCGATCTCTATTTGCCAGCGATTTTGCCGGCGCCCTAACGTGGATGTCGAGGTTATCTTTTAGTCAACATTTTTCAAGACTGTTTCGCCCTCTGGTTGGTATTCTCATTGGAACAACTTAGTCCTACTTTAGGAACAGAGTGAGAGCAATTGATCTACTTGATCATCATTCCGTACAACTGAAATAAAGTATTTCCTCGTTTATCACGGCAAATCTATTGTGGTCATTTACCCGACACCTTGTATGAATTGAAAACAACTAATTGTTTGATGGTTTAGCCTACTCTTCTTTTTTCTGTCGTTTCCAATTCATTCCTAATCCATGAAATACAATTGTCTTTAAAAGAACATTGACTGATATGGTCATCCATTATTGAGATCGGTGGTCAAATATCCCTGGACAGTCCATATTTAACATGTGTAAGAAAATCAAGTAGATCGTGATTGAGTTATATAATCTATTGGCAACTTGTTTAATCAAATGAAATGTCGTCAATAAAGTTATTTAGAATGGCATATATTATATTATTTTGCCATTTAAGGTGAAACATTTGAATGAAATGTAGGACTAATACTTCCATATTCTTGTATTCGAATAAGTATTTTTACATTCATCAGCCTTACGGTTTCCAATGCTACTGATATGTCGATATTTCATTGGACGGGGGGGGGGAGTAGAGAGTCTAGACCAGCTGTCTGGTATGGTAATCACATGACAGTAACAACGAGAGATCAACTGATCTGATGCTTTATCCTTGTGGGTTATTTGTTGCAATCAAGCTTAGTTTAGCCCGCAAGTGAATGTAATCTCCCGTTAGCAGCATTTTAAGAAATCCAGTGGTAACCTGCAGCAGCGCATTAAGTTCTGCCTGTTCCTTGCAATCGAGCCATGCAGTTTTGGGCAGCCATGCCATCAAAAGGTGATACAGTTAAGGTCCTGTGAAAGTCCACTCACTGACTCAGGATCAGCTCAGTGTTGGACAAAGCTATGTTCTTAATCAAGCCCTGATCTAAGGTCAGTTGTTAACCTGACCACTTGTCAACCAGAGTCATGTATAGCAGCGGGAACAAACGGGATAATACTTTTCCAAACTCAAAACAAAAAGGAGCGTTCATTTTGCAGAAGTACAAATAGAATCTGGAAAAAATATTGGCCTACTACAGTAATTGTTTCCTGCACGGTCTTCCTACTGAACACCCCCCAGTTTTTTGAAACCTCCAACCCAATGACTAAAGTGCAAACACACACCTATATTTATTTATTTATTCACACAAAAGAAGACAAGTGAAAGATAAAACAGTGCCGATAAAAACATTGTAACCACTAATCCTAGAACAGATGGATCCACTGAGAGAAAAGAGGACCTTCTCCTTTGGCATTGTGACAGCCATGATGGGGACCTGCACCAACACAACAACTGACTCAAGGTCTGTGCTGTAGTTCTCCTTTTTTGGGAGCGTTGGCTGTTTGGCAGATGCCAGGCTGTAGGATTAGCACGATGTTCGAGGCACCTTCATTGGGGAGGATGGGCACGTGGTAATGGCTGGAGCGGAATAGGTGGAAATGTATCACCGTCATTGTAAATAAGATTTTGTTCTTAACTGGGGGGTTGGGAGAACTGAAAGGCACGTTAAAGTCTTTCTGTGGGGGTCCGGTTTCGTCCAAAGGATCAGAGAGTTGGGGTAGTGGAGGCAGAGGTGGAAAGGGGTGAGGGGTATGGTGAAGGGGAGTGTGCAAGGCACCTGTTCAAAATGTGTTCCCCAGTGTAACTCAATCAAATGCTGGACAGGGAAAAGAAAACTGTTATTAGAGCTTCTGCATACTTGCATGTGTGCCAGTTTTAAAAACGCCATTGAGACAGGAAAGACAAGGAAGATTTATCATAGGTCTAATGTAAACCGGTCAATAGCATGTCATGCAATTATCCTTTTGGAATTGTGGCGAAATAGGACATCAAAGGTCTCCACACAAGGAGACTTTTTAGAAGACCAGGCAGGTTGTCACACTGGTCATAACTAAACATCTGGAGGGTTCTGAGAGCCAATTTGACAACGAAATGTGTCCGCGTCATCCGAGATGATCCATGTTGTTAATAGATAAATGGAAAACCTATCATGTGCATCCTGGACTCGTAGCCGTTAACCAAGTGGTTAGATTAGAATGACTGTTATTAGAGTGTCTCCGAACCTTTCAAAGTGGAAGATTAAAATCCCTCCGGCTACAGAAGCAAACTCCCACAAGGCAACTTGTGCCACTTCCCTGTATTGCCTAGTAGATACAGTACATTAGGAAAGTATTCAGACCTCTTGACTTTTTCCACATTTTGTTACGTTACAGCCTTATACTAAAATGTATTAAAAAAAAATCTATCTACAGACATTACCCCATAATGACAAAGAAAAAACTGGTTTTTAGAAATGTTTGCAAATTTATAAAAAATAAAAACTGAAATTTATATAAGTATTCAGACCCTTTACTCAGCACATTGTTGAAGCACCTTTGGCAGCGATTACAGCCTTGAGTCTTCTTGGGTATGACGCTACAAGCTTGGCACACCTTTATTTGGGGAGTTTCTTCTGTTCTTCTCTGCAGATCCTCTAAATCTCTGTCAGGTTGGATGGGGAGCATCACTGCACAGCTATTTTCAGGTCTCTTCAGAGATGTTCGATTGAGTTCAAGTCCGGGTTCTAGCTGGGCCACTCAAGGACATTCAGAGACTTGTCCCGAAGCCACTCCTGCGTTGTCTTGGCTGTGTGCTTAGGGTCTTTGTGCTGTTGGAAGGGGAACCGTCGCCCCCAAGGATTTCTTTGTACTTTTCTCCGTTCATCTTTCCCTTAATCCTGCCTAGTTTCCCAGTCCCTCCAGCTGAAAAACATCCCCACAGCATGATGCTGCCACCACCATGCTTCACCGTAGGGATGGTGCCAGGTTTCCTCCAGATATGACGCTTGGCATTCAGGCCAAAGAGTTCAATCTTGGTTTCATCAGACCAGAGAATCTTGTTTCTCATGGTCTGAGAGTCCTTTAGGTGCCTTTTGGCAAACTCCAAGTGGGCTGTAATGCGCCTTTTACAGAGGAGTGGCTTCTGTCTGGCCACTCTACCATAAAGGCCTGATTGGTGGAGTGCTGCAGAGTTGGTTGTCCTTCTGGAAGGTTCTCCCATCTCCACAGGGGAACTCTGGAGCTCTGTCAAAGTGACCTTTAGGTTGTTGGTCACCTCCCTGACCAAGGCCCTTCTCCCCTGATTGCTCAGTTTGGCCCGGGTGGTCAGCTCTAGGAAGTCTTGGTGGTTCCAAACTTATTCCATTGGAGATTGGACTCCCGAGTGGCACAGCAGTATAAGGCACTGCATCTCAGTGCTAGAGGTGTCACTACAGACCCTGGTTCAATCCTGGGCTGTATCACAACCGGCTGTGATTGGGAGTCCCATGGGGCGCTGCACAATTTGCCCAGCTTTGTCCGGGTTAGGGTTTGGCCAGGGTAGGCCGTCATTGTAAATAAGAATTTGTTCTTAATTGACTTGCCAAGTTAAATATTTTTTTTTAAAGAATGATGGAGGCCACTGTGGGGACCTTCAATGCTGCAGAAATGTTTTGGTACCCTTTCCCAGGTCTGTGCCTCAACACAATCCTGTCTCGAAGCTCTACGGACAATTCCTCCGACCTCATGGCTTCGATTTTTCTCTGACATGCACTGTCAACTGTGGAACCTTATATAGACAGGTGTGTGCCTTTCCAAATCATGTCCAATCAATTGAATTTACCACATGTGGACTCCAATCAAGTTGTAGAAACATCTCAAGGATGATCAATGGAAACAGGATGCACCTGAGCTCAATTTCGAGTCTCATAGCAAAGGGTCTGAATACTTATGTAAATAAAGGTTTTCTGTTTTTTTTGTATATATATATATATATATTAATTTTTTATTTTTTTTTGCAAACATTTCTAAAAAACTGTTTTTGCTTTGTCATTTTTTTGATATTGTCAATACTTTGTATTGTGTGTAGATTGATGAAGATTTTTTCTATTTAATCCATTTTAGAATAAGGGTGTAACGTAAGAAAATGTTGAAAAAGTCAAGGGGGCTGAATACTTTCTGAATGCGCTGTATATCCTTAACCGAACCACTTGGTCCCCAACCATGACCTAAATGACCTAAACGCAAAAGGCATCTCAATCTTATTTTTCAGAGAAGCTGACCCAATCAGACATTAAGGCAGCCTTGTCAGAATGGATTTGTTTTGAAGCCACCTCATGGCTGACCCCTCACGGAGATGATCGTGGACTTCAGGAAACGGGAGAGGGAGCACCCCCCATCCACATCGACGGGACAGTAGTGGAGAAGGTGGAAAGTTTTAAGTTCCTCGGCGTACACATCACGGACAAACTGAAATGGTCCACCCACACAGACAGCGTGGTGAAGAAGGCGCAACAGCGCCTCTTCAACCTCAGGAGGCTGAAGAAATTCGGCTTGTCACCAAAAACACTCACAAACTTCTACAGATGCACAATCGAGAGCAACCTGTCGGGCTGTATCACCGCCTGGTACAGCAACTGCTCCGCCCACAACCGTAAGGCTCTCCAGAGGGTAGTGAGGACTGCACAACGCATCACCGGGGGTAAACTACCTGCCCTCCAGGACACCTACACCACCCGATGTCACAGGAAGGCCAAAAAGATCATCAAGGACAACAACCACCCGAGCCACTGCCTGTTCACCCCGCTATCATCCAGAAGGCGAGATCAGTACAGGTGCATCAAAGCTGGGACCGAGAGACTGAAAAACAGCTTCTATCTCAAGGCCATCAGACTGTTAAACAGCCATCACTAACATTGAGTGGCTGCTGCCAACATACTGACTTAAATCTCTAGCCACTTTAAATAATAGGAATTGGATGTAACAAATGTATCACTAGCCACTTTAAAA
>QNTS01005402.1:24712-55883 GCA_003317085.1 Hucho hucho
GTGTGTGTGTGTGTGTGTGTGTGTGTGTGTGTGTGTGTGTGTGTGTGTGTGTGTGTGTGTGTGTGTGAGTGTGTGCGGCCTATTAAGCAGTTCTCATAATTATTTACATTTTAGTAATTTAGCAGATGTTCTTATCAAGAGCGACTTACAGTTAGTGCATTCATCTTAAGATAGCTAGGTGGGACAACCACACATCAGTCATAGTAAGTACATTTTTCCAAGTCAGGGCAAAACAGTCAAGTGCGAGTGTTAGTCTATGAAAGGCATTTATCTATTATTTTCAAGAGACCAGAGATGGCAGAATGGAGTGCTCCGGTTGGGGTGTAGCGTTTGAGCATAGCCTGAAGGTAGGGTTGGCCCGTTCCTCTTGCTGCTCGGTAGGCAAGTACCATGGTCTTGTAGTGGATGCGAACTTCGACTGGAAGACAGTGGAGTGTGTGGAGGAGTGGGGTGACATAGGAGAACTTGGGAAGGTTGAACTCCAGGTGGGCTGCATCATTGTTGATAGGTTGCAGAGGTTTGATGGCACAAGCAGGGAGCCCAGCCAACAGTTATTTGCAGTAGTCCAGACGGGAGATGACAAGTTCCTGGATTAGGACCTGTGTGAGGTAGGGTCGTACTCCACTGATGTTGTAAAGCATGAACCTGCAGGAGCGAGTCAATGCTTTGATGTTTGCGGAGATCGACAGGGTGTTGTCCAGGGTCACGCCAAGGTTCTTTGCACTTTGGGAGGGGGACACCGTGGAGGTGTCAACTGTGATGGAGAGGTCTTGGAACGGGCAGGCCATTCCTCGGGAGGAAGAGCAGCTCCGTCTGGTTGAGGTTGAGCTTGAGGTGGTGGGCCGACATCCAAGCTGAGATATCTGCCAAGCACACAGAGATGCGTGTCGCCACCTGGGTGTCAGAAGGATTTATATTGAATTTATTATCACTTCAATTCTGAATGTATTTCTTACTTTTCTTTTGAGTGGCAGCCTACGGGTACATGTTTTATAAACGCATCATTTGTAAAAAAAAAACTACGAAAAATAACAACAAAAATAATTGGTCAACAAAACAAACCCCACCCCCCCCAAAATGAAGAAGGAGGAAGGAGAGATGTAGCTGAGTGTCATCGGTATAGCAATGATAGGAGAGACCATGTGAGGATATGAGAGAGAGAGATAACTATGGGATCAAACTGAATTTCCATGTTCTAAATATGTTAAGGTAGTTCCACTGGCCACACCACGTCATTTCAACGTGGAGAATTGGGTAATAATTGGTAGATATGTTGATCAATGAGATTCCAACCTATTTTCCCCCACTCAAAAAGACAGCCAAAAGTTGGTTCAATTTCCAATGTGTTACCACAATGCTTTCAACCATCTAAAAGCACAACCAAATTCCAATGGAAAGTCTATTTCTAATTTATCACTGTGTTTGATCTAATAACACAACCAAATAACCTGGATAACAGTTAGTTGAGATTACATTAAAGTACATGGTGCGAGTGATCAATGCCGCTTGAGATTCTGTGCAGATTAAATACAGAAATTGTGATTTCCACAAACCTTCAAACTTGAACACGCACGCTTTCTATGATTACATAAGAAGACATTATTAAAGTAACCACAATGTGGCCATGGATGTGTTACTCATTTTAAAGTTGAATAAATACTTTGATATTCATTTGTAAGATATCTTTAACATTAGGCTATTTACTTTCTTACGAAAGTAATATTGAATTGTGTTTGTTTGACAACTTAACCAAATATCAACATTTAAAGGAGATGTATCTTCTTGTATTGGATATTACGTTGAAGATCTGACGTTGTTTCAAAGGTACAAATTCAACATATTTTATACAAAGTTTGCCTATGTTGAAAATTGGTTACTATGATGATATAATTCTGTGGTTGGAATTGTACCCTCAAAACAACAGTTTTACTTTTTCAATGTATTTTCCACGTAGATTCCATTTCATGATACGCTGACAAATGACAATGAAGCAAAGTTTATTTAACCCATTTGTGCCCCGTGGGATGTGTCTCTGTTATAGTGGGACATGAACTACATCAGTATTACAGTATAAGACAATAAAACATTGCATTGTGATAATTGAGCCCAAATCTAGTCCATGGGAGAACTAAAGCCCAGTAAGTGGAACTCAGTGTCCCTGGAACATGGAGCTGTAGGGACGTTTACAACATGTTGCACTGCACGTTTAATGATAGGAGTTAAACAAGAATGATCCTTGATGGAAAATGGAGAGAGTGAGGGCGAGAGAGAAATGATGTGAGAGAGGGAGAGAAAGAAATGGAGAGAGAGAAGGAGGGAATAAGTAAGAGTGAGAGACAGCATGAGAGAGAGAGGGATAGAGGGGTGGAGTGAGAGAGAGATGCATATCAAGAGACCAAGTCAGTAAGGTTCAAAGTGAGAGAGTCCTGAAAAGTGAATGACCAAGAAACCCGATAGAATGAATGAGAGAGAACGAGGGTGGAGAGATTTTGCAGTCATACACATTTCCACTTCGGTGTGCTTCTGTGCTGACCTGTTGCTGTGTGTGTGATAGCAGTGTGACCGAGCTCTGGCTATTGCTGCGGCAGCACTGACACCAGGCCTTTCTCTCTGCCTCGCCGCACTACCCATTGTCCCACCGGCTTTGGGAGAAAGAAAAAAAATGCTAGCCAGAGGAAACCAATAGAAAATCGCTTGTGTTGTCGATTCTGGAAAAGAAACAGCATCCTGGTCCTTGTCTGTGGGAATTATTTGTCACCTCCCTTTAGCTCCATACTGTGTTAAGCTCTTAACCTCTGGCTCTGGCCATGAAAGAGAGTTAAGTAATATTTCATGTGGGGTGGCGTTGTATCTAACTCAGTTAGATAATGGTCATTGGTCATTAATGGTAATTCAATCGATTGTGAAGTGAAGTTAACCAAGAGCAAAATATAGGGAATAAAATATGCATTTAAAGTGAATATGTTACCCTTAGATATCTGTAACTTCAAGGGTCAAAATGATAGACTACAATAACTACAGAAATAGCAAGTTATAGGGATCTACATGGACTATGCAGTGTACCTGATTCAAAATCCACATTTAGATCATTGTTTAAACTTCACACAGCATTTTGACCCAATGTCTTTTTAACACCATAACAATGAGAAGTACCTTGCATTATATCAAATCAAATCAAATCAAGTATACTGTACATTCACTATGTCTACGCAACGTATTGGAGGAGGAAAATGGATGTTCAATAACATGTTCCACAGTGTTTCATATGAAAATAAATGGTTTTCCTATTTAAAATACAAATCTCCTCGAAACCGTCTGAATATCACGTACCGATCCAGTTTGTTCACGTGTCTCACAGTAGGTTACAATACAAGGTTTGAACAGTAAACCTCTTCTCTAATCCCTATGCATTTATTGTACATTATTCCTGGCATGATGATCTGTACCTGAATGGAAGAGTAGGGCCTGAGCGCTCTCAGAGGACTGTGGAGAGTGGACCTGTGCCATTGTACTCTGGTAATGACGTGCTTTTCTCTGGCCGCCACAGGCTTATTTGTTTAGCCCCCCGTTCTCAAGGCTGCTGCCACAGCGGTGTGAGGATAATGGAGGAGTGTTTTTGTTCCGTTCCTGCGTTGGGGGAATATAATCTAGTGTAAACAGTAGCATGTCTCCCAGGTTGAGAGAGGATGAATGGAGCGGTGTGGTTGATATTGACAGTGGAGAGAGGAGCGGTGTGTGGCTAGAAAGAAAGAGAAAGGCGGGGGAGGAGAGGAAAGGATGAAAGTGGAGAGAGATGCAAATAGAGAGAGAGAGAGCGAGAGAGAGAGAGAGAGAGAGAGAGAGAGAGAGAGAGAGAGAGAGAGAGAGAAAAAAAAAAAAAGCAGGGAGGAAAAGTGAACCAGGGACAGGTTGTAGGTTACACCCCAAGTTAAACCAGGCCAACCCTTTCATTTGGAGTGGCTCTTCCCTTGTGTGCAATGAAATCACATATTGTCTCAGTCAGCTATTACACAATGCATTATGTCACCAAAACAAATCATTTATCTTCCTTTTAGCCAAAGTAGAAAACACTTTACAGATGAATTTATATTTATGTCACCCCATAGTGCGTAATAAGGCATGCTATAAGCATTCAAAACAGCCCATGACTTCTAATTACACCATACTAAATGGAAGTACTCCTACTCATTATGCAGTACCCCCAAGTGTTTGAGAGAAAATATTTCCCACCCAAAAAGAAAATTGCTTGCTGCTTTTCTTAAAATGAAAATGACAGAAGAATACTTTGTCGATTTATGGCGGAACATTTTTTATTCGGATTTGTAAAAAAAAATATGGCAATGATTTTTCCACACCACCCTCCTGCTTGCTGCTCTGTGTCTGGCGTGCAGCAATGCACCCTGGGAGAACAAAAAACAACAAAAGAAACAGCCCCAGAGCCCCAGTGATAATGGTTCAACTGGGTGAATAAAGCTCCTCTCTGTTTCCCACATGCCATCCAGCTCCCAGCGTCCGCTCTGTTGACACTGGCAGCACAATGAGCACTATAGTCCCCTCCAATACATCTTTTATAGGAGCATTCTGGCCCCTGAATGTACAACCGGGGCTGCCCTGTCTGTATAAGCCATGTGAATATTGGCCAAGACTGCCTCTGCTTTGTTCAGCATTATTCCCCATTATTCCCCACAATAGATATCAACACTTTGGAAGTTATTTTAAAAAGGGGGCGAATCAAAATAGTGGCACTTTAAGGCTTTTTGTTTCTCTTCTACACACACGCCCTTGCACTGCATTCTCTCCCCCACCCACCCATGGATCATTCAGCTCCAGACACCTCTATTATTCAGACAAATTAAATAAACCACTCTATCAGGCTAAGAGGATCCACCGGTGGCCAGGGGCAGGCTAGTGTGGAGGAGCAGAGGAGAGAGCCAGGAGCAGGTTAGTGTGGAGGAGCAGAGAGCCAGGCAGAATAGGGAGGCAGGGAAGGGGATTCAGGCAGGGAGAGGAGGCAAGCAGGCATGGAAGGCTGGGGAGGAGAGTCAGCGAGGCAGGCAGGCATGGAAAGCTGGGGAGGAGAGTCAGCGAGGCAGGCAGGCGGGCATGGAAGGCTGGGGAGGAGAGCCAGCGAGGCAGGCAGGCGGAGACGGAAGAGCAGGTATGCAGGGACGAGAACCAGGTGAGCAGGGTTGGGCAGGCAGGCAAGTAAGCATGCAAGGCAGGCACTCTGAGGAGAGGGAGGCAGGTAAGGACGTAGGTAGGCAGATGGGAGAAATAAGGAAAGGCAGGCTGGCTACCATGCCATAGCCCCCTGGCCAGCTGTCTCCATGGTTACTGGGAAGAAGTGATGGACGACTAGAAAGTACCTGGATGAAGACAAGGTACTTGTCACTCCTCCTCTTCTTCCTCCTCTTCATCCCTCATTTCCTGAGCACCATGGAAAGGACCCCCCCCTCTCCGCCCAAAGAGCAGCAGGTATATGTTTTTTCTTTCCTATTGGGGGGGGTAATTGACAGTCTTGGGGGTGAGGAGAGGGGGAGGGGTAATTTGGAGTGTGTCGGACGAGCAGGGAGAGTGTGACAAGGTCTTGACATGTCTTGACAGGTTTGGTTAAGATAGACTGTGTCTTCAAAGTTAATCAAGTTATCTCTGAGATTGGATTAGGTGATGCTGTAGACCTTCTGGATTAGGAAAAGTGCATGGTTGCAACAAGGAAGAATGACTCCTTTCTGTCTGTCTATATGTTTGTGATTGTTAACGATATTTGATTAATATCTCTGTAAATATTCCTTCTCTGTATTATTTCTATGGGTAAATCACAAACCCATAACGTACTACATTCCTATAGCCGCTCTGTGTTAGTGCAGTCTTCATGTTCACAGTATTTATTGTCACCTGATTTGTAATGATTCAAAGAAAGAGAACTGTTTCAATTCTGAGGGATTTCTTGCATGAAGTGGCTGCTAAGAGCCAACTAGGATTTGATTGAAAATAAAACAAATTATAAAAAATGTATACAATGATTTAATCAATCTTGTATTTAATGAAAATAGGTATTGGTTAACTGAAACTAACTATATTATTATACGCATATGTAAAAGTCTCTTGTTCTTCCGTTTTGCTTCAATAATAGATACTCTACTGACTGTTACTTCAGTCTACTCTTTTCAAAGGATGCATTTTGATCATGTGGATAATAAAGAACCTGAAGATGAATCAGTGCATATCTTGATTTCCAAATGAGTTTAAAGGTCACATAATGAGAATGGCAACCAGAGGGCATGCTTTCATCCTCCCCGGCTTCTGAAGGCATCCTAGAGGCAGTAAGGGCCGCTCATGAAAAAAAGAAAGGAGTGCAGAGAGAAAGAAAGAGGTTGTGAGGATGGGAAGGAAAGGGCAGGTGTAAAAGAAGGAGCTTTGAAACCAGCAGGTCTTGGCTGGAAGGATGACCTCATTTAGAATGCTGGAAGGATGACCTCATTTAGAATGAGAGGAGTCTGGAGTGGCGATGGTAAGAGAGCCACCCAGCTGGGCCTGCTCAGCGAGCTCCGCTCTGAGGCCCACCACAGGGAACACCATGAAAATACACACACACACACACACGCGAGCACACATACACCAGTCCCCTGCAGCCTCACTCCCCAGCCTCCCAGGCCCTTTATTTACCAAACGAAAAGGGCCCACAGCGGCCGCCACACAGGCGGAGGGCTGGGACTTCAAATCCACTCCAACACGATGGAGTGAAGGGGAGAGGAGGAATGGAGGAGGGCAAAAAGAAAGAAAGAAAGAAAGAAAGAAAGAAAGGTGAGTTTGGGTCCCTAATTTGGCACAGGGGATATAGGGAGAGAAGGAGAGAGGGCGAGACGCCCAGGTCCAATATTCATGCTGCGGGACAGGGTTAGACACAGACCTCCAGCAGCCCCCCAGGCACCAGGGGAAGCGGAGTAGGCTGAGTGGGCTGACGGAGGAGGAAGCGGAGGTCAGGGGGAAACACAGCTTTTTATTTGTGTTGTTACCGTGTCAGATCCAATTTGCAGCGCTGTCAGGAGGTGGTTAAATGAGATTACCAGCTTTGGACACTGTCACCAGACTCTGCTGTCACTACTGTTGCTAGCTGCTGGGCATGCTAAATGACTATTTAATAGTCAGCTGTTTTAGCCCTTTTGGGATAGCTAGGCTGGCAGAAGGGCTGGACAAAGCACTATTCACCAACAGTTTGGAACTGGGGGATTTTGTTTGTTTGAATTCTGCTACTTTTCACTTTTTGTAACCTGTTTTATGTCTCAAATGAATAAGGATAGTTCAAATGGACAATCATTGGCCTTGGTTGAATAAACAGACATTTTATCAATCCTGTTTTATGTGTGGGTTTAAATGGCAGCCCTGTTGATACCCCTGATGCATTTACCCATGTGAGTAGTGAGTAGTATGTTCACTTTCTCCCAGTGTCCATTAAGATTCTAAATCGCATACCAATTTTGCTGTATTCTTTGACTTTGTAGTTACCGTGGGTTTGAGGTATATAGGTGGGATTGTGATAGCATGGTTTGGGGAAAAAGTGGCTGGTTGGGGAGACATGGGTAGAGGGGGAAAGGGGGCAGTGGGATTGACATAAATCCTGTCGGTCGTGTATCATCTCTCATAATCCTTTCATGCTCCATTAATCCCTCTTCACCAGGGTCGCCTTCGCCACGGCCCTCCTCCTAATAACCATAATCTCATTACACAACAAATCAAAACTTTCTTATTTATCTGCAGATTTCAAATGAAACTAATAAGGCTTTACCCATACAGTCCCCCCGTCCCCCTGTAACCACCACCACCCCGCCGCCCTCCCAAAACCCTAATCATATTTCTGCCTATCTAAAAGCAATCAGTGATTGTGTTAGCTACGGAGTACGGAGCGCTACTGACAATACCAGGGGAAAGGAAAGAGCCCAGCTGGACTAATTAAATTAAATGCTAGGCTGCCAGAGCTTCGTCGCTCCTATCGCTAGCTCTCCCTCTCCGTCTCTCTCTCTCTCTCTCGCTCTAGCTTGTAGCTCGTACCGTGCGGGCCTGGTGAGAAGGGGTGCAGAATTAATAAGCATTACGGTGCGATGCGGGAGATGATATCATAATGGAAGCAGAGCTTTGATGTGAAGAGTCCCTCATTGAAATTCAATGTACCATAATGTACCATAGTGACAGATGCCGTGGAGATGTGTGGTAGCCGCTGGGCCAACCAGAGAGAGGCCTTTTGGAGTATCTGTCTATGGTTGGGGGTTTTGGTTTTAATGTGGGCGTGAATGGGCACAGGTGTGGTAGTACAGGCAGTGTTGAGTTGTTGGTTTAGGTTTGTGTGTCTGGACACAGGTCTGGTTGGTAAGACAGGTAGTGTTGACTGGCGATGAGAGCGATTCACACTCAACTTTGAGGTGTCTGTGGTGTTTCTTAAGTTAAGATAAGTCTGCCGACGATTTTCAACTGAGAATGGCACAGAGGTCAGGGAGTCAATGGCACTTTCCTAGAGCAGATACAGTTGCGTTTCATGACAGACATAAGCATACTGGGTTTTCCAAGACATATATCCACATATAATGACATAAATATATTTTCTCCAAAACTGGGCCTTCTGTCAATTTATCCTGAGACGACTCTGAGAAATCCGACCGTACATCTTTCTAATTTTTCCTCTAACACTCCCGCTGAGAGCTAACCAAACCGCAGAGCAGTGGTCGGACTAATAGATGCCGCAAAAGTGCATTAGCTAATAAGCATGTAAGCAGGAAAGTGGTTAACAGGGATACTTTATCTCTCTCCCCTCCAGACTGGCACATAGCAACCATTATGCCTTCTCTCTCTGAGTGCAAAGAGCTTTTAATATAGCCTCTGACCCAGGGTGACGAGACGTCGACAGAAAGACTCTCGGTCCTAGTTTGGGGCTTCGTGCTCTGCCCATTATGGTCGCGGCCTATTACTTGAGTAATGAGTGACATGAGGTCTAATTATAAATGTGCTTGGAGATGCTGGGTTATTAAATGTAAAGAGCTAGCTGGCAGTGCCATTAACAGGGCTCTGCTAAGTGATGTCTGTGAACTGCTAAAAAGCCCTCACATTCATTACATATCAATCAAAGAAGGTGTAGTGATTAATTGATGAACGACTGAGACAATACTTAACAGCCCCTCAAAAAGCACTTCTGTAACAACATTAGAAAATTAGTAAAAATTGGAGGGGAAAATGAATATTCTGTAGGGGGAGGGGGCTAAGATGAGCCATTTTTTTTATTCAGCATCACTCCATCAAGGGAAATATAGTATTCTTTCTAACAAATATATCTACATATATTGCAGGATGTTGTGTCCCTGGAAATAATCAGAATTCATGTAAAAATTACTGTTTTGAAAAGTATGCCAAAGAAAGTGGTCTCTTGGCAAAACTTAATCCGGGTATAGGGTAAATTGAGCCGCCTTGGGGTAAGTGGGTGATGATGTCCTGTGACAGTGGGTGATGGTGCTGATAGGTCAAAGTTTAATTCATGGAATGGGGATGTGGTATATTGTATATCTTAAATGTATGCCTACATTCATATATAGATCTCTCTGTTCAATATTCACAGGCAAGTTCTCCACATCTGAGGCTACTAAGCCCATGAAACTGGTCCGCAAAATTCTTGATATGTTTAGCAAGCTCAAACTCCATGTCATCAGATAAGACCTTGTGTGCCTCTGCTACTCTAGCGTAGCCTCTCTTTCACACAGGTACATGTTCATTGTCTTTTTTGTCAATGCACCTCTTCACTGTCATTCAGTCTATTTTTCCATCCCTTGCTGCTGCTCGAATGGACTTCGTCTTCCCCTCTCAATTCCTTGGCTGCTCTCTCAAGAACGTCAAGGGGGCTAGACCCTTGCTTGTTTTACTTTTGTATACACATATGCATGACACATTGCAAAAATACTATGCATATTATGCAAAAAGCTGACAAAATATAATCCGAATTTGTGGTGGTATGGTAGACATTGGCTCATACAATTTGACTATATTAGCCCACACAGCTACAAGAATGCACTTTCATTCTAGGTTTAGGACCTCATATTATAGCTTATAGAGACACCAACTGATGCATAAAACAATCTTAAAACGATCTACTTTAGTTTAGATACAAGCGTCATGAAACCTATAACACAAGAAATTCATTTGACTTTGTTAAAATTAGTTGTTGGACCTAACTTGCTTATGACTTTTTCCATGTAGGTACTTCCTTCGAAGGCCTCGTGAAATTATGACCTCTTCCTAAACATTTGGTCACATGATTCATTTTGGGTATGGTTTCCTGGAAACAAGGGGTGGCTCAACTAACCCTTTGGCTCTACTTACCCCAGTCTCCCTATCATATCTGTACTAAATGTATCTGTGCGTTCTGAAGGTATGGTGTCAGATTATTATAGAAAGATCCCCTGAAGCTCCTTCTGAAGGCTGGATCTTTCTGCACTCCCGGGGTATGTCTATGGTATTAATGGACAACTGTCAAGTAACAGCTCATTAATAAATCTACATTATAAAATGACTAGTGGCCATACTATAGTACCCTTAAACTCAACTCTGGACCTCGAAGCCACTCCCCCTGCACTTTTGTATTGTTCCACTCCAATTAGGGATTTAGACCTGGGACACCAGGTGTGTGCAATTAATTATCAGGTAGAACAGAAAACCAGCAGGCTCCGGACCTTGTAGGGTAAGAGTTGAGTACCCCTGCTATAGTACAATATCTATTTATAATTCAGTTATGTTATATGAAACTCTTAGGAAGAAATTGTACAATGCATTGGTTGCGAAACAGGTTGAGTTGGAAATACAGTATATATCGGTATGTTCCGTGTATATACTGTACTAATATACTGGTGTACTTATACAGTATATTAACAAGACCTTCAGTTGCATAGATAACATGGTCTATCTATCTATCTATCTATCTATCTATCTATCTATCTATCTATCTATCTATCTATCTATCTATCTATCTATCTATCTATCTATCTATCTATCTATCTATCTATCTATCTATCTATCTATCTATCTATCTATCTATCTATCTATCTATCTATCTATCTATCTAAACAATTCAAAAGCCATAGAATGACATTGACCTTACTGGATATTGAGTTCAATAAACAAGGAGAGAAAGCTCAATATGAAGAACGAAGCAGTGGGATTTTCTTTTTATCATTACCAATGTTTTCAGATACATTATGTGCACTTTGACAGTATATGGAGGGTTGACCTTGAATCAGGTAGAGAAGATCTTCTGTTCTGTTTTTAGTGGACAGTACTAGGTTCAGGAGCCACTGTTGCAGTGGTCAAACCCAGTTTTTGTGATGTGCTTTGTTAAACTTTTTTCTCAGATTTTTACAGCTAACTTTTTCATAAATTACCAGATCACTGAGTTCAATTCACAATCAGAATGCCACACGTCACATTCAGTTGGCCCAACACTATGTAGTGACTTTTTAAGGTCCTTATCCAAGAACAAGTGTGGAACCAGTCAAGTGTTGATCTGTACAGATTACTATGTGGTGCAAAGTGTATGGATTGTTGGTTACCAAAGTACTGTAGATAGACGGACAGACAGAATCCATCAAGGCTGTATCTCAGTAGTAGTGTCGAGGCCTCATCTCCTCTTCTATTGTTCTCTATCTGCACTGATCTGAAACCACGTAATGGTTAAAAAGTAACATGCTAGAAGTTTAGCTTGGGGAATTGCTTTCACTAATTCAACTGTGAACCTGATGCATACGAGCCTTTGGCAGTATTTCAAGCAAATTCACAATATTTGTATATACAGTGCATTCAGAAAGCTTTCAGACCCCTTGACTTTTTCCACATTTTGTTACGTTACAGCCTTATTCTAAAATTGATTAAATTATATTTTTTCCTCATCAATCTACACACAATACCCAATTATGGCAAAGCGAAAACGGGTTTTTAGAAATTTTGCAAATGTATTAAGAATTAAAAAACTGAAATACCTTATTTTCAGAAGTATTCAGACCCTTTGCTATGAGACTCGAAATTGAGCTCAGGAGTATCCTGTTTCCATTAAGCATCCTTTGAGATGTTTCTACAACTTGATTGGAGTCCACCTGTGGTAAATTCAATTGATTGGACATGATTTGGAAAGGCACACACCTGTCTATATAAGGTCCCACAGTTGACAGTGCATGTCAGAGCAAAAACCAAGCCATGAGGTCGAAGGAATTGTTCGTAGAGCTCCAAGACAGGATTGTGTCGAGGCACAGATATGAGGAAGGGTACCAAAACATTTCTGCAGCATTGAAGGTCCCCAGGAACACAGTGGCCCAATCATTCTTAAATGGAAGAAATTTGGAACCACCAAGACTCTTCCTAGAGCCTAACTGAGCGATCGGGGGAGAAGTGCCTTGGTCAGGGAGGTGACCAAGAACCCTATTTGTCATTCTTACAGAGCTCCAGAGTTCCTCTGTGGAGATGGGAGAACCTTCCAGAAGGACAACCATCTTTGCAGCACTCCACCAATCAGGCCTTTATGGTAGAGTGGCCAGACGGAAGCCACTTCTCAGTAAAAGGCACATGACAGCCCGCCTGGAGTTTGCTAAAAGGCACATAAAGGACTCAGACCATAACAAACAAGATTCTCTGGTCTGATGAAACCAAGTTTGAACTCTTTGGCCTGAATGCCAAGCATCATGTCCAGAGGAAACCTGGCACCATCCCTACGGTGAAGCATGGTGGTGGAAGCATCATGCTGTGGGGATCTTTTTCAGCGGCAGGGACTAGGAGACTAATCAGGATCAAGGGAAAGATGAACGGAGCAAAGTACAAAGAGATTATTGATAAAAACCTGCTCAGACTGGGGTGAAGGTTCACCTTCCAACAGGACTACGACCCTAAGCACACAGCCAAGACAACACAGGAGTGGCTTCAGGACAAGAGACTTGAATATAGCTGTGCAGCAACGCTCCCCATCCAACCTGACAGAGCTTGAGAGGATCTGCAGAGAAGAATGGGAGAAACCCTCCAAATACAGGTGTGCCAAGCTTGCAGCGTCATACCCAAGAACAATCGAGGCTGTAATCACTGCCAATGGTGCTTCAACAAAGTACTGAGTAAAGGGTCTGAATACTTATGTAAATGTGCTATTTCCTTTTTTAATTTGTTATAAATTTGCAAAAATTATGAGTTCTTGTGTGTAGATTGATGAGGGGGAAAAACGTTTTAATACATTTTAGAATATAGCCGTAACGTAACAAAATGTGGAAAAAGTTAAGGGGTCTGAATACTTTCCGAATGCACTGTATATATGTAGCATAGCTCTATACAGTAACCGCATAGTACAATAAGAAGTAAACTTCATATTAAGTGTTGCCAAGAATTCAATTAAATCTATAAAACACATGTTAAGATTAGAGAGCCGTGTCCATGACAACAACATGTCGTCTGGCTACGGGCCTACATGTTCTCACTCTCAGCCCTGTCAAAGCTCTTAAATCCAGCAGAAGCTGACATCTGCTGCGACAGCAAGCTTACACAAACTGCTCTGTGAAAATGGCCTTTGATGCCATTAGCCCCTGCCGGGCGCTAACATGTTGTTTCTAGGAGATTCAGCTGATGCTACAACACAGGGGAGAGACAGGCTGTGTAGGGCGCTGGGGCTGTGGGCTTAGAGATTCCACAGCTAACAGGGGGGTGAAGCCAGAGAAGCAGAAGAGAGCTGTGAACATCCCCCGTGTGCTTATCTATCCAGGGTGCTTTGATCCTCCAATGAGAGTCGGGGGGGGGGCATCACACTCAGAACATAGAAATACACTTAATAGAATGGACCTTCACATTTTTTGTGTGTCCTGTTGTAGACTTGGAAACTTTTGATGAATTCATTCTCATCATGTCTCAGAATCGAGGGGATTTCTAGGTGTTCTTCACTTGCAGTAACTTCACCATGTTGGGTTAACAGTGAAACATGATGTTGTTAGAGCTATGTATTTTCTATTTGTTCCGTACTACATATGTTGACACATATTGATAATACCACGGAGAGGAACCTTTAGCAATAGATTCAACTGTGGCTTTTTTTCTTTGACCCTAATAGCAGGGGCTGCTCCCCTGTTTGATTTACGGTGCCCTTGAACACCATTTGTTCAATGGCTTTTAGAGGGGGCTCATGAGGGTTGATGTGTCTGAATATGGTTGGGGACAGAACAGGCCACTCCTGCTTTTATGCGTTTGTCTCCCTCTTTTCTAGATGCCTCCAGGCCTGACCCCAAATGCCCTGCCTCTTAGCAACAAGGCAGTAGATAGGCGCTTCACGGGGGACCATTACACTGAGCACTCTGAACAGCAACAACGCAAGCCTTGATCGAGACGGGAAAGTGGAGCAACGGACATAAAAGCAGAACTGTGTGCTTTAGCCTACATGGACCGGCTCTCTGATGAAAATGTGTTTTCTCTCAGGGAGTCTAACCTGGCTAAATTAAGATGACATGGAAATATGAGTATTATGATCAATGCTCTTCAGCACAACATTGACGGTCCTCAAAGATGTACTCAAACTAAAGACTCATACTGGTACCTGTAAATAGGCCCGGAGGCATGAGAAAAGGCTTCGAAACCAGAGAATGCCAATGTCACCAACTGCGTTGGAGCAGTCCATCCAAAAGTTGTCTAAAAGTAATTGGCCATATTATAAAGTGATAATTCACTCCAATTTCCAATTGTGTTAAGCACATCCTCTCATTGTGCATAGTCTGAAGTGAAACTATCCCTTCAACATGAGGCATGATGAGTAAAAGGTACTTCAGTGTGTGGACTGTAAACTCACTGAAGTACCTTGAAGGCTTGAGATGAACGTCTATTGGTTATATTTCTATATCTCTGTCTCCTGTGTGAAATAGACAAATGCCGTGGGCCTGTGTGGACCAAACAAGGCTAAATTGGTTGAATGAAATAGGACTCTATAAATGTATATGTATAATGGGATACACATTCAGTCTGCTTCAGTTCAGAATGTTGGAACTTTTAGCCCCCAAGGCAATAGCATATGACTGTCATTTTCACAAAGGGCAATATTTAAAAACAAATTGCAGACATGTTAAACCTAACTGCCATCACCTGCCAGGGGTTGGAAATGGCAACAACAAGATATAAACACTTATCAACAAAGAGTAAACCCTGTAGAGGAGAAGCTGGAATTGTTGATTCATAAACCCAATGAAGATGGTACCAAGAAAACAGTTATTGGAGCTCAAGAATGTTAAGACAAGAGGCTCCAAGACATTTGTCTATTGATATTTGCAGAGCATGTAACAATTACATTGATACAATGTTACTGAAGTATCCGTTTTTATTTTTGCAGGTGCAAACCTGAACATTACGTTGAAATTATGGATAATCTCCTGTCACAAAATACAGAATGACTGTAACCCATATAGTCTGAGGTTATGTCATGATAATAAGATCGTACAAATTCCCAACAGGGACGAAACAGACGTAAAGCCTAACAGTCGAGCTGAATAGGATGAATCGGCGGATTTCTTGAAAAGAATGGTGTACACAGTTGGTACTCCGATTCCTCGTCGAGCTCCCCAACTCCCAGCTGTCTTCACACCAGTTATTTGTTTTCATTCATCCTTCGGCAGGGAAGGAACCAAGAAGGAAGACACGAAAAGCTGTCAGATAGATTTGAATACCCACGGAAATTCAATTTCGAGAGAAACAACTATTTTAAATTGGCCGTTAGATATTTCAATTATTTGATTTGCTTCTCGTGAATTTGCGTTGGGCATGCCCATCAAGGCCACTGATGAATAGTTGAAATTGATTTCTTTCTTTTCTTGTAAAATGTGTATTTTATTTTATTCTTTAGAGTGAGACTATAGAGCTGGAATTCACATGACTTGGATCCCATTGAAAAGATACCTTTATTTCATCCAGTCTATTATGTATAATGAGTAATGAAGTAGCCCCATGACAGACAAACCGCCACAAATAATGGCATCATTAGTGTGTGTGTGTGTGTGTGTGTGTGTGTGTGTGTGTGTGTGTGTGTGTGTGTGTGGAACATTATGTTTCGCGTGAATGTGTACCTTGCTCCTTGGAGTAATATAGTCATAATGGCTGTATAATGTGTAACTGTAATAACGTACTGTAAGCGCCCAGACAGGATACATTCCAACAACAAAGTTCGCCATAATACCGGTTTAACATCCATAGAAAACTCGAATAAAGAGGAACGTGATAATTTTTTAAATATGGAAATACATTTTTAAAAATACAGATACATTTCAAGTTCTAAGAATATTAAATGTTCTAGCTCTATCTTATATTGTGAGTCTTCATGATGCGCGCTGTGTTGGAGGAAGGAATAGAGAAACAGACAGATGTAGGCTAAAACTCGCAACATAGTAGCATGCGGCCCCGTTATCCACGCCCGCCCACACGTGCCAATTATCTTCCCAAAACTCGCAGAGGCGACAGAAGCACCTGGCAGATGTTGACCGTTTAAAGCCGCGCATTCTCGCGAGTTCAAGAGACACTCCACGTGCACTTTAGGGACGGGATGAAACGGAGAGACGGCACTTTAGTAGCGTCGGATGAAGGTTTTGGGAACAAGCTCTTGTCAATGGTTAAATACTGACAGAAGAAGTAAAGCATTCAGCAATATGATGAGGATTTTTCCTACACAGTCTAATTCCAAATGCTGATGCCAAAGACATTTCCTTTTTTAAAACAGACTTTGGTTTTGGAGAAATACTTGGAAAAGACTTTTGAAACTGATTTACCAAGCTGATGTGTTTTCAGCCCGAACAGGAACACAGACATTAATTAGCATAACCTTGTCATTTGCATTTGAATCGATAAAAATCACAGAAATCATTAATTTAATCATTATTCAAAAGTGTTCGTAGGCCATAGTAATATGATCACAATAGCCTAATAATAATAGCCCATTAATAACATAATAATCATAATCATAATAATAATCATTGGGTATAAAATGCATCTGTATTGTGTATGCTTTTTTTTTGTATTTTGATCGATTGTTCAGTGTTTACAGTAACACTAGCAGGAAAACACATTTAATGGGAAGCACATTTAAGGCGGCAGGCAGCCTAGCGGTTAAGAGCGTTGACCCAGTAACCGAAAGGTCGCTGGTTCGAATCCCAGAGCCGATTAGGTGAAAAATCTCTAAACGTGCCCTTGAGCAAGGTACTTAACCCTAATTGCTCTGGATAAGAGCGTCTGATAAATTACTATAATGTAAATGATTCGTTTAAATATTATTTTACCTATGTTTATGATAGTGTGTACTGACAGCAAGCATCATGTATGGTAGCAGGGTTGGATCAAATCCGTTTTCAATTCAGTCAGGTAAATTCAAATTCAATTCCTGATTCGACCTATTTATTGTCATTGGTGGAGATGGAATTGACAGTGTCAAATTGCCATAGCGGTGGCAGTTGCAAGGAGGCCTGCCTATTCATTGCAACGTATATTTTACATCTCCTTAGATAACATGTAATTTACCCAAGCTTACAATGCTGAACGTCAGGTTGACACAGGGATGGATAAGCAAATAGTCAGCGAATCGCACCTGAAATTTGTCACTTTGATAAATCATGAATTCCTCCTATGTAAACCTGAGCTACATCTAGAACGTAAATATGGAGATACTGCCACTATCAACTGCGTTACAAAATTTGTCAAATTACGAATAATGTTTTGGACGTATCAGCTTTCATTATTTAGACTCTGGCACTGTTTCAAGGGCTTTAATATAAAAATGAGTATTTCGATTTGAGTTAGTATTTCGTTATTGTTCATATAGGTCTGTATCAGTGAATAAAAAAATAAAACATTAAGTACTCACTAAATAGCCTGCTTTTTGGTGTGTGTTTGTTTGTAATATGGACTCTTCATAGTGCAGGCCTGTAAGTAGCTTGCATGTGAGAGAGACCACTGAGAGCGAGTGCAATGTGGTAGCCTACTGTGTGGTTCAGTTCTGCGAGCGCTGTCTTTCAGCACCACCGCGCGCGTTCATGGAATGTGCGCACCCGCCGAATTGAGTCTCCAGTAGACGGCGATCAAGCTCTGCTGCTATAGAACCGAGCCTTTCTCCTAAAGATGTTCTTTCATACTCGGTGTCAATTGTGACCTTCTGTGTTTGGCAACGATAATAAAAACGTATTACAGCAAGGTATTGGCCAATAGGACTCTTTACTTGTTTTGCAATCATTCGCCCGTGTGAATTTGTGAATAATTTCTGAATAACCACTCAACCTGGTTCGAAAAACCTTTTTTAGATAATTAATTGTGCATGAATGTTTTATGTTGAATAGGTTATACAATTCACACGCATATT
The DNA here is from genome assembly GCA_003317085.1 of Hucho hucho. Classification (NCBI taxonomy): domain Eukaryota; kingdom Metazoa; phylum Chordata; class Actinopteri; order Salmoniformes; family Salmonidae; genus Hucho; species Hucho hucho. Next base: position 43,086 of record QNTS01005402.1, read on the forward strand.
TTTTTATGTAAAATATTAGATAACTGGTTGAGTTTCTTTCTGTCATTAATTAATTGATTGATGTGGAATTGTTTTGGTGGACTGCCAACCCTTGAATAGACTATAGACAGACTTTGCTATGGGGCTATGGAAACACAAAAACAAATTATATAGCCTTGATGAAATTAGCTGAATTTTAATCGACATAATCCACAATTACAATGTAAATTACAACGTACATTTACTTTTAATCCGCCTGTCTGCATATTTCAAGACATGTCATATGAGGACGCAGTGAGATACCGGATGGGTTGGACAACACTCTTCTCGTTAATTGTCTTAATTTAAAAAAAAAGTATACTAAAAAACTGGAAATCAACAAATCCTCCATCTTTAAGACAATGGAAAAATCATATGCTTCATTATCTAAATATTGAAAGAGCGTGGGCGACGGAGCGGAACAAAATGGTGCAATTTGAGGACATGTGGCGGAGAGTAGTGCAGGCACAGTAAATAGAGATGAGAACAGGTGGGTATGAGCAGGTGTGATGTCGTTGATGTTTGTGTGTATTTTGTATGTGCATGCTTTGTATTGTAAAAATAAATAAATACATGTTTTAAAAAGCAATTAGCATAATAAAAATATCTCTGAAATGTAAAGTGATGGCGTAGTTTTAAGTCTTGTTTTGTTTATTAAAGCCATATGTTAGGTAAAACCATGAGGCAGGTCACTTAGAATTGCATGTTGCAATTTCTCTGTATTTACCCTGCTTGGCCTATAAACGCCCAGAGATTGCAGGGGGAGAAATGTCTCCCACAGAATAGTACATCGAGGAGAAATACTATATTGCTTTCTCTCATCACGGGTGACTCCCATGTGGTTCTAGCACAATGTCAATTGTAGCAATCCCCCCTCCACCGCTTTTAGACAAAAGGGGTTTGGCTGGCACGTGCTCTGGGCGTCAGTCACTTGTTTCTTAGCAACCGGCACAACAGGAAAACACCTGTGGCTCCAAATAGGCTGTTATTGAGAATGGGACTAGGCCTATCCTTTCTCTTATTTGCAGATACCCCAAGCAAATTATCACAGAGAAATCCAAATTAAAGCACATATAGATGTAGTGTTGATTGCTCCAAGTAGGGGTTGTGTTTTATTTTTTATCTTCTCGTGGTTTATTGCGCCTTTTCTTGTCCTGGGTTTTTATGGGCTATGGGAATTATCCTATTTCATTTCAATATTGTGCTGATTCCAAAATGATTAGAATTGCTTTAAAACAACATATTCAATAGAACGAGTTAAAGATTATTTCCATGTCATGACTATAGATAGCCAGGCTACCGATTATAATTATGAAATCACCTGGCTATGGAATGCATATGTAGACCTAGCCTACATTCATTTTTGTATAACCAATCAATGTTATTCTCGACATAAGCTGTTTTGGAAAGGAGGGGTCACACTGTAGACCGCGTGCATCTGTTTGAGGCATTTTGGTATAAAACTGTCCCTTTCCCTATGTATTATCATCACGGCCATAATCTTTCTAAAATAACCAAACTTGTCAAAGTAGGTTATTATTATTTACGTTCCCTTATGGGAGGTGGAGGTAACCCACTGCTTGCTGGTGAGTAGCTCTAGCCCTCCTATGTCACCTGACCGCGAGCCTGCATGCAAATCACGCCTTTCCTAAAGCGCCATTGGCCACCACCACCTCATTTAGTCGCTGTCAACGCGCATCATATGGGTAAGCTCGGTAACTTTACTACTATAGGCACAGAAAGTAGCTCAAAGAGACGCTTTTCATCGAGCTGGATGTGGAAAAAACAAGAGAGGAGAAAACGACTAATACAGAGAAGGAAGGAAAAGTTTATCGAAGTACCTTTTACTTTGGATTGTATTTCTTCGTTCCATTTTTTTATTTATTTTTTCCGGGAGGGTTGATTTGCGCAAGTGACGTTGTGTGCCAGCAGTGTGGAGGTGCCGTAACTGAATGTTTCCGTGTATTGGTTGAAAAAGTTAACGCCAGGTGAATGTATAGTATGATGATGGAGACTGACCTACACTCCCCAGTGCCCCAAACGAACACGAATTCGGGGCACACGGGAGGATCAAACAATGGGAACAAAGTCAACCAAGACCGCGTAAAGAGACCGATGAACGCCTTCATGGTTTGGTCCCGGGGCCAGCGGCGGAAGATGGCTCAGGAGAACCCCAAAATGCACAACTCCGAGATCAGCAAGCGGCTCGGCGCGGAGTGGAAGGTGATGTCCGAGGCGGAGAAGAGACCCTTCATTGACGAGGCGAAGCGGCTACGAGCTATGCACATGAAGGAGCATCCGGATTATAAATACAGACCGAGACGGAAGACCAAGACACTGTTAAAAAAAGACAAATACTCTTTGGCCGGTGGGCTGCTCACTGGGACAGGGGGTGGGGGTGTCGGTCTAGGGATGAGCCCTGGGGTCGGCCAGAGGTTAGACAGTCCCGGGGGCCACGGTGGTGCGTCTGCTGCCAGCTACGCGCACATGAACGGCTGGGCGAACGGTGCGTACTCGGGGCAGGTGGCTGCAGCTGCGGCGGCCGCGGCCATGATGCAGGAGGCTCAGCTCGCCTACAGCCAGCACCCAGGCAGCGGGCACCACCACCACTCACACCACCACCACCCGCACAACCCCCAGCCCATGCACCGCTACGACATGTCGGCCCTCCAGTACAGCCCCATCTCGAACTCTCAGAGCTACATGAGCGCCTCTCCGTCCGGCTACGGCGGGATCACCTACACGCAGCACCAGAGCTCTGGTGTCGCCTCGTCCGGGTCGATGGGCACGCTGGGCTCTCTGGTGAAATCGGAACCGAGTGTGAGCCCTCCTGTCTCTACTCACTCGCGCGCCCCATGTCCCGGGGACTTGAGGGACATGATAAGCATGTATTTACCGACGGGGGAAGCTGCAGGTGACCCGTCAGTTCAAAGTAGACTTCACGCGCTGCCGCAGCACTACCAGAGCTCCACGACAGGGGTAAACGGAACTGTTCCATTGACACATATTTAGAAAGAGAGAGAGAGAGAGAAAAAAAACATGACTGTGCGATAGCGCAACAAAATCACATAACCAAATATTTACCTCGTTTAGATTGTTGTTACCTTTTTTTGTACAGGATATTGGTTATTGTACATTGAAGGCGAATATCTTAATTTAAAAAACAATGAGAATACATTAGAAAAAAGGAACTTCTTCAGTGGGGTATTGTCTGTCCACGTTTATGAAACGCGAGTAGGCCTAATTGCGCATTGGCTTTACTTGCTTTCTAACTGATGGGGATGCCACGTTTTGAGACGATTTAGGTTGTGAAGTATTTACATTTTCTGTGGAAACATAACCGTTAATAGGACATTTAAATGAGATAACCGTGTGATTAGAATGAATGTGGAAAATGTTTTTAAAAGTTTACAAGATTTCCATTCATTTCAGATTTCTCTTGTTTGTAAACACGTGAGTTGCTGTATCTGAACCATTTGTTTCTGTTGTTGTAAAAAAGAAATCATGTAAATTGTGAATAAATACTAGATGAGATTGATAAGCAACTGTAAATAATTTACTAAATGCAATTCTGCCAGGAAAGAAAACAATTTTGCGTTGAAGTATGAGTTAAATAAATTTCCCAGATGTTTCACTGGTTATGGAAAAACGTGTTAGTTTCGTTACTTTGAATTGTATAGGTTTTCTACTTGACACAGGTTGAGTTAACAATGTCAAGGCTAATTAATATTTATATAATTGATGGAAGATTTACAAGATTGTCTGTTGTCTGTCTAAACCAAAATCGTGTTAAAACGTATAGTGACTGAAATCGAGTAGATTACATGTGGAAAATATGCGTAAATAAGGAGTAATTAGTAATGGTGGACGTAATTACTTGTCACACAACCTTGACGGTTTGATGCTCGGTTTAAGCACGAGACAGGACATCAGACAGGGTTATAGGCCTATACATTCATTTATTTGGAAGTGCAGCTGCAATAGCTTTAATGATAATATCATGTATCATATCAGTATTCGGCATGTTTGGAATAAATATGCTCGGATATGTGATAACTGGTTTGGACTACTGAATTAAGATAGGCCCACTAGCGTTTTAATGCTCATAAATTGTTTATATATATATACATATAATGTAGCAAATCATTATTATTATTATCATGCATTAGCATACTAGCATTATGCTATTGTTATTAATAAGACTGATTAATCAAATAGCTGTAAAATATATATCAGATGCTCTTTGAATGTAATTTAATAATATATCATATATCTTTCGTTTTAGTACCTAAAGAAAAGGACGACGTTGTGGTAGTCGCGAGGAAGGGAACAAGACAGGCTCGAGTCACAACACCTGTTGACTTGGCTAATGTCTCGTGGGAGGAACTTCGTCTCGTTCGGCTAATGTTTTGATTTTCTTTTTTTGAACGGGCTTCTTTTGATTATCTGTCCGGTCCCATCTTTTTTGACCAACAGGAAGACGCTCACGCCATCGGTCAACACTAGTTAGGCCTACTGATGACAGAATCACCCCTTTTAAAATAAGTTATTTGACTGTCTGTTTTTTCTCTTCTAATATCCCATATCATTTGCCTAATAATGTAAACTTAATTGTGGACCAATTGTGATGATTTGACATGTGCGTTCTGGCTATTTGTTGATCATGCAATATAACTATGAATAATTTTTTGCACATTCCCTTTTTCATGTTTGTCATTATATAAGTTAACTCACAATATTTCAGTCATTTCCACATCTCGTAATGTGCGCAAAGATTTTACTTTTCATTGACATAATTATCATTTTCAAGAAAGTACAAAAACACGTGTGTTGGTCTAAAATAATCTCATAAACTATAATATTCAAATGAGGGAATAAACGAAATGAGGGAATAATCTCTGCTCTCATTTTATTTCATTCATTTACATTGAACTTTCAGAAAGCGTTGTTATTCAAACCTTTCCAGCACTTGTTGCAATTTTGATGTAGATGACAGACACAAACTGGAAGAATCAGTCCGCCAAGATGGAGAAACATAGGCCCAATATGTCTCGTTAACTAATGGTGCAATCTGCAACGGCATTCTTTTTACATGTTGTTTGTAGAGAATTTTCAGTCTTGCGTCATATTGACCCTTGTTACTCGTTTCCCCCATGATTTTTGTTCGCCGTCCTTATTGGAATTCATTGAAAAGTGAGAGGATTAAAAATGAGAAGTAAAGATGCTTATTTTGTCAAGGTTCCTTGCTTTAGAGACTGGGACATTGGACGCAAGGCTTGATCTCAAACTAATGCAAATTCAATTAAATGTGAATGGATGCAGATACAAAGAATATCAAATTATTCATTGGTCATTTAATTAACATTCTCAATTTATCCTTGCTCACTGCTTCAGCGTATATACCAGAGACGCTGTAAAGGCGCACATAGAAAAAATCCTTTCAACTTCAGCTGAATCTGTCTGGAGACCTGGTGTGCCATTGACACATATTGGCCTATAGGGCTACCTCGACAATGAAGTGTGAAGTTTTAAGAGGATAGACATAACAAGTTAACAATCGATTAGAGCGGAGTAACTGATCAATAATCGGTGTGTATATCTTCATTTACTCCGTGCGTACTCCTTTTATTTCATTTTGCAAACACATGACTGAAGTTGATGATTGAATCAGTGTGCAGTCGAGACACCATCGCACAGTGCCTGTTTGGTTGTCATGGGGGATTAGTGTTACTGAGCGGAGTAGTGGAGAGTGTTTTGTGTAAGGTAGACAAGGATTAGACCACCAGAAGAACTAACCCCGGGGTCAGAGACAAGTCAAAGACTCTCACAATTGCGCACCGGAAGTCCGGAACCATGACGTCAGTCCGGTTCCCCAAGCTTCGCCAGCCATGAAGCAAGTCGCACAGGTCCTAAACAAAATATAATATAGAAATGTGGGCAAGTTATCAAATAAAGTATTTCAGATCACATTTATCGTTTATATTATAATCTCTGGACCTTCACGCTTCAGTCCATTCGCGTCAGTGCTCTATAGGCTAATAACAGGTCAATAGCCAGGCATATAACCGTAACATTTGGCCTTTGCCTTACGGTCAATACCGAGCTGTTCATTCAAAATTATGGCTGAGAGTTGGAAAATCTAAAAGCGTGTATAAACTGTTTTAGTGTATCCTACATCCCACTTCTTATACAGTGATATTTTAGATTGGATTCCTATATATGGTGTACAAACTGGATTGTTACTCTGACTAAACATACTTAAGAAATATTCAACCAGCCCTAGTCTAAATTTAAATAATAGTCTATAGACCACAATTACCATAGGCCATCAAACTATTTCTCCTCGACATTTGTACTCCTCCTGTCTAAGAGTTGTTCTCTGGAATCCAATCTTTAACGTAATAGAAGTCAAATCCGTTTCTAAAAGCATAATCAGATAGAAATGGCACGTATCGATTTAAATGTTGTTCTAACCTACCCTACTACACACAATGGAATCCCCACTACATTTGATTTGAGTCTTATCGTGAATCTAAAGTAGAGACGCACAAAGACTGGAGCAAGTCCATGGACCGTTTCCAAATCCAAAATAAACGTTCTGCAAAATTTCACCCACAATAATTACCCCATTCTTTGTGAAAGGTGTGTGTGTGAGAGAGAGAGAGGCAGCGGAGGCCCCTGACCATTAAATCTCCCCACCACGCGGTATTCTTATCTTGTAGACACTGATACATTCAGCACCAGGAAGCCTCCAACGCGCGTTAGTATTTGCCATCCAGTAAACCCCCGATCTCTTGCACTCGGTGTCCTAAATGTGGATAATTAGCATCACTTTATCACGCCTCCGCATATTTTCTTTTCGCTCCTAAAAACCTCTTCGCTGCCATTGGTTGCCTTTCTGTCACAGGAGATTATGGAGACAGATTGCAAAAACCGAATGTGCTGAAACCAGATTAGCACGGAATAGAAATAGCAACCGGGCCAATAAATTCCTCGCGAGGGCCTTATCGTGCAATTACACGTTGACATGTTTAACAATTTTTCAGCCTCTTAATCCTCCGCCCCTTCCAAGAGTCGACGTTTTGTGCCGTGTGTGTATGTGTGTGTGTGTATGTGTGTGTGTGCGTGTGCGCGCTGTTTTTCCACCCTAAATCGAATCCTCTAAATGTGAAAGAAAACTGCTAAAAACTTGGGAAACATTTGATAACAACATTTAGGTAGGGCAGACCAGTGTAGATAATACATATCACCGATTTGGAGGCTATTCACTTAATGGGCGCATTCCAAAATAATCTGGGCCAATAGAGCACATGAGACCCAACAATACGCTTGGTATGGGCATGAATATTGGACGTCAACTCGGGTTTGCATATTGTCCGTTGACAATCTACTAGATTTCAATAAATAATATCACTAAAGCGCGAACAAAAAGTTTCGGTCAATATTCATTTTTTTCATCGTCGGCTTGACTGACTGATATAGCCAGATACCCTTATTCAAGCAACACTGACAGACAAAAGTTAAACAGAAGTATTTTAATGCGAACATTTTCTGGGAACATTTTTGGATAGCTCTATGTAACGTTAGTGATTTTATTTTATTTTATAGTTGGCCCGCAGTCTGCAGCGGGTCTTCCGCTCTTGTGAAGCCTGGGTAGAGGTGATTGTGAGCAGCTTGTGAGCAGCTCTGCTGGAATTTGGCTGGGCCTGGCCTTGGAGCGCTACCCCATGCTGACTCCCCATGCATTGAACGGGGCCCTGTGTGTGTGTGTGTGTGTTTGTGTGTGTGTGTGTGTGTGTGCGGTTGGAAAGTTTCACTCAGTCAACCGTGCTCTCATTGGCTTCACAAAGCAGATTACAGGCCTCAGCGAATTCCTGAAGGCAGCGAGATGCGACGCAGGTGCAAGGAGACCAGGAACCCCTCATTGGCATAGCGGGGCAACCATTGGGGACAATCCACGGGACCACACAAAAACCCTCACACTGTCCGAGCACAGCCGAAAGCTTAAAACGCAATGCATGGAAAGAAAATAAACTAGAGAAAGAGAGCAACACTTTGAGCAGTCGGAAAAAAAACGTTAGTTACAGTTTAAAATTGACAATTTTTATAGATATGTCATCTTCCTTGCTTTTATTTTGATGTTAGGCTACATCTCTTCCCTCAGCTGAACTGACTCGTGAAATAATCATTTCGATAATTATATATTTCTGATGTACTAAAGTTCATCACGTTGACAATAGTTGTATACATGGCCTGCAATTTCACTAAGCTATTTGCAAATTCCAAAATCATTATTTTACACAGAACTTGACAATTCATGACTAGGTTCTAGTTCCATTCCAATGGTGTTTTTGGAAATTGTGAATGTCAATGAAAGGACATTACCATTCAAAACCTTTAAATGATTTAAATCTCTTTCTTTCTCTTTACTTTCCCCCACGAAAAGCTTCCATGCAGTCAGCCGACGAAGGAAAGCAAAGAGCGCTAGACCTATGCCATCATGACTTTATATTCAATTAGAACAATTTCTAACTATCAATTACCGACGAAAGCCACAAAATCCCCCGGGGACCGGTAATCACCGTGACCGGTCTCAGTCGGTCCTCAGAGCCATTGAACAGTGCGGCAGGGGGACTGGGCATAATTAGGATTCTCAGCGCGTAGCCCTCCCTGGTGGAAGAATGACTGACTGTTGCCTTCTATTTGATTTGACAAGAGGCCTCTCTCTAAATGATCAAGCTATTATAGGCCTACCACGATTTCATGGCCCAAAAAAATTAATTGTCTTTTAAAATCTTTATTGTCATTGTTGTCGTTGTTGTCTCTCTCTCGCTTCTGCATTTGAATTATACCTACAGTTCAGAAAATTTCGTTTTCTTTCATTCCACAATTCTCGTGGATGTGATTGAAGTAACACGTCTAGAAACACGCTGCTGCAGTAGCCTTTATTGCATTATACGCCTTTATGGACTCAGTAACGGGTTGAAATCAGAGGTAAGGGAGAACTCCCCACTCGAACAATCTAGGAGTGTTTGAAAACGCCCCAATGGGACTCCATGGAAGCGGCTGCATTTGTGAGTTTTCCCCCCTCCAAGTTCCCATGTTCATTCCGCTAAGCGAATCTGCCGAGTCCATCACCTGAGCACTGAGCTCCGAGCCTCAGTCACCCAGCTCAACCCCCGCCAACCTCGGGTGATTAGCGGACAAAAGAGGTTCCCCTGGACCGGTTATGGTAGTCAATCAAGCAGAACGGGCTATGCAAATGTCTAAGAAAGGCGAGAAGATGGCGAACAGTGCTCCCAATTGTTCGGCACATTTCACAGCACCACGCAGCTGCACCTCTGCGGTTGTCCGGGATTTAAGTGCTCCTACTAGGATACCCCCTCCATCCGCCCCAGTCCCCACCCCAGATTGGAAGAAAGAATGAAACTAAAGAATGAAACTATTACACGTTTGATACAAAACGGTATTTCTATTATAGGACCTATTTATCAAAATAACTACAATCAGGCTGTATAACATGTTAATGTTACTTATTAGTACTTCCAAATAAATAATGGACAATATTCTCTATTGTTGCCTGCGTTTCAATAAACAATATGTTTAGCCGACATGTAATTTCCCATTCTTCAAGCACAACAACTACATGTTTCCAGCATGCAGCACAGAAAACAAGGGGAATGTTAAGGTAGCCTAATGACCACTTAGGTGCTGTTCTATACAATTGCCACTAAGTAGATACTGTTCTCTCAGTTCATGTCACTCCAGGAGTAAATACCCCCTTTACACCAAGCTGGGAGACCCACAGCCAGCAGGGTAAGCACATAGAAGCACATCTATTTCTATCTAACCTTACATGGAGCTGTCCAGGTGCTGAAATTCCATATAGGCAGAGATCCCTGCAGATGCAATGTTTTAAGCCCTTTACCTTAAACAACATTCAGTGGGTGACTGGCAATGACATTTTCCAATTCTGATTCTGATTTTAATTCTGTGAACTAAGAGCTTTTGGGTTATTATTTCTTAAAGGAAAGGCAAACCTTTGCATCGAAAAGTAAATTATGATAAGAAATGTATGAATCTGTCAAATAAAATAATGATACAATAAGGGGTAGGAGTGGAAGATTGAAACATTCAAAGTGGAGTTCATTCAAATCAAGCCAACTGCTGCTCCAAGTGCTTATAGGCCAGGCCCAGCCAGCATGAGGCTCTCTGAGAAGTTGATCCACTTTTCACAAACTATACCTGACCAAAAAAGTACAGCATTTATCCCAACGTGAACACAACTTTGACTCACTCAGTAATCACTAATCACCCGGTCATAGGTGCTAGTGAGATGACTCTTTCTCTTTCCCTCTGCTAGCCTGCTGGAGCTATAGAGCTGGAGCTGGAGCTGGGTAATTTGCAGTTAGCAGGTGGGTCAAACTTCACACATTTCCCTCCACGTCTTGGCCATTTTTCTGCCATTCCCCTGTCGAGCTGCCAAAAAAATAAATGGCTGCAAATTAGCGTCAATTATGACGCTGGCTGTGTAATTTAATGGCGTTTTGACACGGAAAGCCGGCAGATGTGGGGAAGTCAGAGAGAGCTGGTTCCCCTGGGGCCCTTAATTAAATCATAATAATCCACTGACCTGAGGGTTAAGGCACAGGGCAGAACTGCCTTAGTCTGCTGGAGACACTGGGAGAGGACAGGGTGAGAGAATGAGAGGGTGGGTGGAGGTGCTGTACATGTGTGTGTGCGTCTAGGTTTGTGTGTGTGTCTGTGTGTGTCTGTGTGTCCGTGTGTGTGTTTATGTGTGTGTGTGTGAGAGAGAGAGTATGTAAGTGTATGTGCCTGTGTCTGAGTTTGTACTGCGCCTTCGGAAAGTATTCAGACCCCTTGACTTTTTCCACATTTTGTTACGTTACAGGATTATTCTAATATTTTCCTCATCAATTTACACATAATGACAAAGCATAAACAGGTTTATAGAAATGTTGGCTGATTTATAAAAAATGTAATTATTGCATTTACATAAGTATTCAGTCCCTTTACTCAGTTCTTTGTTGAAGCACCTTTGGCAGCAATTACAGAATCAAGTCTTCTTGGGTATGATGCTACAAGCTTGGCACACCTGTATTTGGGGAGTTTCTCCCATTCTTCTCTGCAGATCCTCTCAAGCTCTGTCAGGTTGGATGGGGAGCGTTCCTGCACAGCTATTTTCAGGTCTCTCCAAAGACATTCGATCGGGTTCAAGGCCAGGCTCTGGCTGGGCCACTCAAGGACATTCAGAGACTTGTCCCGAAGCCACTTCTACGTTGTCTTGGCTGTGTGCTTAGGGTTGTTGTCCTGTTGGAAGGTGAACCTTCGCCCCAGTCTGAGCGTTCTGGAGTTGGTTTTCATCAAGGATCTCGCTGTACTTTGCTCCGTTCATCTTCCCCTCGATCCTGACTAGTCTCCCAGTCCCTGCCGCTGAGAAACATCCCCACAGCATGATGCTGCCACCACCATGCTTCACCATAAGGATGGTGCCAGGTTTCCTCCAGATGTGACGCTTGGCATTCAGGCCAAAGAGTTCAATCTTGGTTTCATCAGGCCAGAGAATCTTGTTTCTCATGATCTGAGAGTCTTTAGGTGCCTTTTGGCAAACTCCATGCAGGCTGTCATGTGCCTCTTACTGTGGAGTGGATTCCGTCTGGCCACTCTACCATAATGGCCTGATTGGTGGAATGCTGCAAAGATGGTTGTCCTTCTGGAAGGTTCTCCCATCTCTACAGAGGAACTCTAGAGCTCTGTCAGAGTGACCATCGTGTTCTTGGTCACCTCCCTGACCAAGGCCCTTCTACCCTGATTGCTCAGCTTGACCGTGCGGCCAGCTCTAGGAAGAGTCTTGGTGGTTCCAAACTTCTTCCATTTAAGAATGATGGTGGCCACTGTGTTCTTGAAGACCTTCAATGCTGCAGAAATGTTTTGGTACCCTTCCCCAGATCTGTGCCTCGACACAAACCTGTCTCTGATCTCTACGGAAAATTCCTTCAAACCTCATGGCTTGGTTTTTGCTCTGACCTGCACTGTCAACTGTGGGACCTTATATAGATATGTGTGTGCCTTTCCAAATCATGTCCAATCAATTGAATTTACCACAGGTGGACTCCAATCAAGTTGTAGAAACATCTCAGGATGCACCTGAGCTCAAGTCTCATAGCAAAAGGTCTGAATACTTCTGTAAATAAAGTATTTACTTTTTTATTTTTAATACATTTGCAAACATTTCTAAAAACCTGTTTTCGCTTTGTCATTATAGGGTATTGTGTACAGATTGCTGAGGAGATTTTTTATGTAATCCATTTTAAAACAAGGTTGTAACGTAATAAAATGTGGAAAATTCAAGCGGTCTGAATACTTTCCGGAGGCATTGTAAGTGTATTTGCCTGTGTGTGTGAACCTGTGAGTGTATTTGCCTGTGTGTGTGAACCTGTGAGTGTATTTGCCTGTGTGTGTGAACCTGTGAGTGTATTTGCCTGTGTGTGTGAACCTGTGAGTGTATTTGCCTGTGTGTGTGAACCTGTGAGTGTATTTGCCTGTGTGTGTGAACCTGTGAGTGTATTTGCCTGTGTGTGTGAACCTGTCAGTGTATTTGCCTGTGTGTGTGAACCTGTGAGTGTATTTGCTTGTGTGTGTGAACCTGAAAGTGTATTTGCATGTGTGTGAACCTGTGAGTGTATTTGCCTGTGTGAGTGAACCTGTGAGTGTATTTGCCTGTGTGTGTGAACCTGTGAGTGTATTTGCCTGTGTGTG
>QNTS01005402.1:60304-71648 GCA_003317085.1 Hucho hucho
ATGTTGGTGGGAACAGTCAGGAGGTATTTACGTTTTCTCATTATGGCTTTATAATCTGACTCCTCGCTGTATAAACAACACACACATAGGCTTAGTCAGCCCAGGCACTACCCCGATACTGTTTTACATCCTCTTCCTCTTCCATCTAGCTCATTTCTGACTTGGAGAGGATCCAATGGGATTTTACTATTCATTCTGGATTTCTTCTTGTACGGACATAACTATAGAACAATATATTTTAGCGCAAATCGTGGCTAAAAAGGAAATCACAAATGAATGTAATATGCGATGTGTGAGTTTGTACCCACTCCTCTTTTCAGAACTAGACAAATGACTGATCTTGAAATGTTGCTATTATGGAAGATGTGTAATCATGTTGTTGCAGTCAGCAACTACAGTAACTTTAACCTGTTGTGAGTGGGACTATGTTTATATGCCCTAAACTCATGTTTTATAAGCCCATATAATAGAGAGTAAAGGAATCTGTTATAATTGTCTTATTCAGTATAGTTTTTATCCAAACGCAAACTAAACTGAATAACTAAATGAAATAAATGTATTAATCCCTTTGCCTGTATGTTATTACATTTGATTGCGTATATTTAATTGTCGTGTGTATGTGTGTCCGTGCCCATGTGTGCATGTGTGTGTGGGTTTGTTGGGGAATAGCCATCCAGTGTATCAGCATATGGAGAGAATTTACGTAACATAGCAAAAGGCTGTCTGGACCTCTTTAAATTCACCTATCACATCATTACGCTCATAATATTTTTCCAAGCCCTTCTCCACAAGCTTCCAACTTACCTAACTTCACTCTTAAGATTTAAAATGACAAGTTATCAAAGCTGTTCACAGGGTTGGTTAAGTCTGGAGACTCTCTTGGTGTCTAGAGAGGTAAATCAGCCTTTAACTTCCTTGCACTCTATGTTTGGATTAATCTCCGAAATACGTTTTGATTGGATGCTTTGGTGTCGCTAGGGCAATTCAGACAGCTGACAGAGGATTTTAGTAATACTGAATGTGTTTGTTTTAAATGACTGTGTTTTGTATCTTAATGTGTATTTAATGTGTTTATTGTGTATATTTATGTATCTATAGTTGCCCATTGATGTGTTCATTTTTGTATTGTGCAGGGCTTATTTGCAAAAGAGACTATAGTCTCAATATGACTTCCCTGTTGAAATAAAGGTCAATAAAATACGCATTCACTGTCACGTCCTGGCCATAGAGAGCCCTCTGGGTTCTCTATGGGGTTTTGGGCCAGGACGTGACCAGGGTTGTTTAGGTGTGTCTATGTTTGGTTTTGAGTTGGTTCCCAATTAGAGGCAGCTGTTTGTCGTTGCCTCTAATTGGGAATCCTATTTAGTTTGTTCTTTCCCCACTTGTGTTTGTGGGTTATTGTTTGTGTGGAGTGCCTATGTGCTACATCACGTGGCAGATCTGTGTTCTTTGGTTGTTTATTTTTTGTAAGTTTCACTGTGAATAAAAGATGTGGAACTCAACCCACGCTGCACCTTGGTCCGTCCTTCCACAGGATCGTGACAGAATAACCCACCATTCCAGGACCAAGCAGCGTGCCCCTATGGTGGAGGAGAAGCAGTTATGGACCTGGGGGTAGATAGTGGGGGGCTGTGAGACCCTTCCTTGGCGGGAGAAGCCAAGGAGAGAGGAAGCACAGCGGCGACGCCGGGGTCCACGGCCACAACAGCCCCAAGATTTCTTTTGGGCGGGGCACATGGGGCTATCGGTCAGGCTGAGGAGAGAGCCACAGCCCGAATGGAGGAGTTATGAGGAGTTTAAGGAGGGATACGAGAGAGAGGTCATGGCAAGGAAGGAGCTGCAGTGCAGGCGCCGAGAAGAGCGTCTGCCCAGTCCGGTACGTCCTGTTCCGGCTCCACGCATCAGGCCTCCAGTGCGTCTGCCCAGTCCGGTACGTCCTGTTCCGGCTCCACGCATCAGGCCTCCAGTGCGTCGTCCCAGTCCGGTACGTCCTGTTCCGGCTCCACGCATCAGGCCTCCAGTGCGTCGTCCCAGCCCGGTACGTCCTGTTCCGGCTCCACGCATCAGGCCTCCAGTGCGTCGTCCCAGCCCGGTACGTCCTGTTCCGGCTCCACGCATCAGGCCTCCAGTGCGCCTCCTCAGTCCGGTGGGACCTACGCCGGCTCCACACACTCAGAGTCCAGTGCGCCTCCCCAGCCCAGTACGTCCAGTACCAGCTCCCCGCACTCGCCCAGAGGTGCGTGAGACCAGTCCGGTGAGACCTACGCCGGCTCCTCGTACCAGGCGTCCAGTGCGCATCCCCAGCCCGGTGCGTCCAGTACCAGCACCCCGCACTCGCCCATAGGTGCGTGAGACCAGTCCGGTGAGACCTACGCCGGTTCCACGTACTAGACCTGCAGTGCGCCTCTCCAGCTCAGTACGTCCAGTACCAGCTCCCCGCACTCGCCCAGAGGTGCGTGAGATCAGTCCAGTGACTCCTGTTCCGGCTCCACGCACCAGGATGCCAGTGTGCCTCCCCAGTCCGGTGAATCCTGTTCTGGCTTCACCTACCAGGATGCCAGTGCGCCTCCCCAGCCCGGTGACTCCTGTTCCGGCTCCACGCACCAGGCGTCCGGTGCGCCCTCTCAGTCCAGTGACTCCTGTTCCAGCTCCACGCACCAGGAGTCCAGTGTGCTGTCTCAGCCCGGTGAATCCAATGCCGGCTCCACGAACCGGGCCTCCAGTGCGCCTTCTCAGGCCGGTACATCCGGCACCGGAGCCGCCACCGACACCAACATGCCCACCCGAACCCCCCCCCCCCCCTCCACTGAGTTTTGGTTTGCGTCCGGAGTCCGCACCTTTGGGGGGGGGGGATACTGTCACGCCCTGGCCATAGAGAGCCCTCTGGGTTCTCTATGGGGTTTTGGGACAGGACGTGACCAGGGTTGTTTAGGTGTGTCTGTTTGGTTTTGAGTTGGTTCCCAATTAGAGGCAGCTGTTTGTCGTTGCCTCTAATTGGGAATCCTATATAATTTGTTTTCTCCCCACCTGTGGGTGTGGGTTATTATTTGAATGTGTTAGTTTGTTAGTGCGTATGCGCTATACACACGTATTGTTTCGATCTGTATATTCTTTCTTGTTTTGTTGTTTCACTATTTAATTAAAAGATGTGGAACGCAACACACGCTGCTCCTTGATCCTCTCCTTTCAACGATCGTGACATTGACACTGGAATTGCCACAATTGATCCACATTCTAGCAAGCAAAACAACACAACTATAGCCAGCAAATGAAATCCAAGGTGAGTGTATGGTGAGAGATTCAAAGGGATGTACACAACAAGGCTACCCATCCCTGTAGCTGTGGGGAGTTATCACACAACAGCAGAGTGTTTAGAAATGCCTTAAAAACCATTTGAAGATGTATTAGTGGTTCCTCCATTGCTGCCAATGGAAGCCCAATGAGAAGTACATGGGTGTTTTTTTTTAGCATCTCCAAATTCCCAGCGTTGCTAAGGTGCTTTGGGGAAAGGATTAGACAGTGCTGGCAGAGGGGAGCAAGCCTTGCTGATTTCCTACCAGCAAGAGGAGACAAAGAAGGAAGGAGAGGAAGGAGAAGTGGGGGGGAATGAAGGGAGCAAGAAGAACAGGTTGTATAAACATGAGTGGAGAAGAGAGAACAGAGCGACTCGAAACAGTAATTAACACAGAGGAAAGGAAGGTTTCACCGTCTCACCACCAACGGTGTGAGACCTGTCACCGTACGCACACACACACATACACATACACACACACACGTGCTCTTTTTACCTCTTCAGGCACTCTTACTCAAGACAATCGCACAACTTATTCCCTTGCAGTGACATCACAATAAGGTAAGGTCATGTAAACTGTTAGAGATGACATCACAATAAGGTACGGTCATGTAAACTGTTAGAGATTACATCACAATAAGGTAAGGTCATGTAAACTGTTAGAGATGACATAACAGTAAGGTAAGGTCATGTAAACTGTTAGAGATTACATCACAATAAGGTAAGGTCATGTAAACTGTTACAGAAGTGACATCACAATAAGGTAAGGTCATGTAAACTGTTAGACATCACAATAAGGTAAGGTCATGTAAACTGTTAGAGAAGACATCACAATAAGGTAAGGTCATGTAAACTGTTAGAGATGACATAACAGTAAGGTAAGGTCATGTAAACTGTTAGAGATGACATCACAATAAGGAAAGGGCATGTAAACTGTTACAGAGGTGACATCACAATAAGGTAAGTGTCACGTCCTGGCCATAGAGAGCCCTCTGGGTTCAGGAGGTGACTAGGGTTTTTTTTGTTCTAGTTGTTCTATTTCTTTTTTGTTTTGTGTATGGTTCCCAATTAGAGGCAGCTGATTGTCGTTACTTCTAATTGGGGATCATACTTAGTGTAGTCCTTTTCCCACCTGTGTTTTGTGGGTTATTGTTTGTTGTTAGTGCCTGTGTGCGTGACATGTATGTGACGATTCGTTGCTTCTTTATTGTTTGGTTGTATGTTTCACAATTAAAAGAATGTGGAACTCTATGCACGCTGCGCCTTGGTCTACTTCTTTCGACGATCGTGATGGAATAACCCACCACCAAAGGACCAAGCAGCGTGCCCAGGTTTGGAAGGAGAGTTGGACCTGGGAAGAGATTCTGGGGGGTTGCAAGACCCTTCCTTGGCGGGAGTCGCTGAGGAGAGATGAGGGACAGCGACGACGCCGGGGTCCGTGGCCACAAGGAGCCAAGGGAAATCCCAAGATTTATTTTGGAGGGGGGCACATGGGGCGAATGGCTGACGCAAGAGCCAGAGCCCGAATGGGAAAATATAGAAGAGTTTAGGGAAGGATATAGGAGAGAGGTGTTGGCAAGGAATAAGCTGCAGCGCAGGCGCCTAGAGGAGCATCTGCCCAGCCCGGTACGTCCTGTGCCAGCTCTCCGCACTCGCCATGAAGAGCGTGTCATCAATCCGGTGAAACCTGTGCCAGCTCCACGCACCAGGCTTCCAGTGCGCCTTCCCAACCAGGTACGTCCTGTGCCGGCTCGACGCACCAGGCTTCCAGTGTGCCTTCCCAGCCAGGTACGTCCTGTGCCAGCTCTCCGCACTCGCCCTGAAGAGCGTGTCACCAGTCTGGTGCAACCTGTGCCGGCTCCACGCACCAGGCTTCCAGTGTGCCTCCCCAACCCGGTACGTCCAGTGCCAGCTCCCCGCACTCGCCCTGAAGAGCGTGTCATCAGTCCGGTGCAACCTGTGCCGGCTCCATGCACCAGGCTTCCAGTGCGCCTTCCCAGCCAGGTACGTCCTGTGACAGTGCCTTCCTAGCCCGGTGCCAGGGCCGAAGCTTTCCTCTGCGCCGGGTCCCAGTCCCGGCACGGCGTTCAGCACGGCTCCATGGCCAGATCCGCGGCCTGAGCGGGTGCTACGTCCCGCACCGGAGCTGCCACCGACGCTAGTGGCCCACCCGAACCCTCCCCAATCTAATCTCAGGTTTTGTGGCCGGATTCCGCACCTCTGGGTTCTCTATGGTGATTTAAGTCAGGACGTGACTAGGGTTTTTTTTTGTTCTAGTTGTTCTATTTTCTTTGTTTGTTTTATGTATGGTTCCCAATTAGAGGCAGCTGATTGTTGTTACCTCTAATTGGGGATCATACTTAGTGTAGTCCTTTTCCCACCTGTGTTTTGTGGGTTATTGTTTGTTAGTGCCTGTGTGCGCTACACGTATGTGACGATTCGTTGCTTCTTTATTGTTTTGTTGTATGTTACACAATTAAAAGAATTGTGTAACTCTATGCACGCTGCGCCTTGGTCTACTTCTTTCGACGATCGTGACAGTAAGGTCATGTAAACTGTTAGAGGTGACATCACAATAAGGTAAGGTCATATAAACTGTTACAGAGGTGACATCACAATAAGGTAAGGTCATGTAAACTGTTAGAGGTGACATCACAATAAGGTCTATGTAAGGTCATGTAAACTGTTCTACTCATCTACTTCATCATTAATCCATTTTCTCAACAGGTTAACAGACAGCACAAGTCAGAGAGCTTGTCCAGGGCCAAGGGGGTCAGACCAAGCCGGCAGGCCTCTTTGATAGGTGGAGCCCTCTCCTCTGCAGCGTCCTATTACAGCAGGGAAGGAACTGGATATGGCCCTGTTTGTAAAACTTGACACAATGAACTTGACAGACAGACAGATTTCTCCTCTCTCCCCGCCCGTTTAGGGTTACTGTGATCTCATTATGGGGCTTGAAAGGGGACAGGTAATGCTAGCTGGGGTGGCATGGCGTGGCTCTAGCAGGGCCCCGGCCCCAAGACTTTATTCTCCAACCCAAGCCTTGATTACCTGAACCGCCCAGGCTCCATTTCAACCACTTATCTCAGCCAGAAATAATCATCTGATCAGCCACTGCCAGGGCCACAGGGGGCCACAGAGAGAGACAGGTTGCAGGGGCATCAAGTCATTTTCCAGCAGGTTAAATACTAGCCTGCCTCAGAACCATACTGTGTGGTGATAGACAACTCATCTATACATGTATGGACAATGGCAGTAACAGAGATGGTTTAAGAATATACAGAATAAATACATAGTCTACATACAACACCTGATCTGTTTTGGATCAAAATATTACCTTGTAATAATGTGTCAGAGCATTTTAGAGTATACACTAACTACTGCATCCTTCATGCCGTCCTTACTGGCACCATATAAATATAATTCAAATTCTGTGACTGGCACCCTTACTGAACGATAACTGTGCTTTCTTGAATAGATTTGTTATTCACTTCCCAGCCGCTGTAAGTGGTGTGTGTACTGTAACGTTCAATTGGCCGGGATGCGAAAATATCGAACAAAAACTCTACACGGAAACCACCATAACAGACATTGAAAAAAGCATATTGCATGAAAGGATGTAGGGAAGGAGGCTTCGGGAGGGAGCATTTGAGTGTATTTTTGACCTCCCTGAGGAAAGTGGCTGAAACTCCAACCTCTCGATCGCTACAGTCCTATTCTCCTGTACCAATTTAGCGGGGCCCCCTGCGTCCCTGCCTAGCCTCTAACACAGAGCCAGGGACAATAGGCCCCCACTGTGCTGGTCTGCCTGGCTCTCAGCTGCCAGGAGAAGTGCATGCTGGAGCCACAGGGACGCATTATGGACATATTATTCTGCCCCACAGTCTACCAGCGGCTGGCCCAGTGGCCCCTCACGGCATCCAGCGGCCCTCCAGCCACACTAAGTGCAGAGAAGGGAATTAAGTGACATTTTCTCCGAAGTTGTGACCTTTGTTTTTGCATTGACTCGAGCGACATTAAAAACACACAGGCACACACATACATTTAAAAGTACACACACTCTCTTCCACACACACACACACACACACACACTACTCTGGCACATGTTGAGCAGATTAATAAGGGGTGTATCTGCAGCGTGCTGCACCGAGAGATGAAGTTAATGAACACAACTTAGTTATTCTCTGTCTGTCTGTCTTTAGTGCACCAATGAGATCCCAACTCCTCCACTCAGCACCGCTTTGCTTCCGCTGCTGCAGCCCAGATTCTGTGCCTCTCCCTGGGCTTGGATCCCATCCATCTGGGGGATTCTGGATGCTGTCTGGCTGTGAAACGATTTCCACAGGAGCCTTCCTTCCTTCACTGGGGTGGGGGAGACAATGTTCCTCTTAGTGTGGGATACAGTCACTTCCGTCACAGTTCAACAACCAACACATTCTGGAAATTTTTTGGAGGTAGGGGGAGGCGTCAGATACCCAGAGTTTGTGAAAATTGGTATAATATTCTCTGAGTTGTTTCATCTGCTTTTATCGTAGAGCTCAGAATGGTTGTGTTTAGAACATTCTGGAAACTATAGCAAAGTGGCCTGATGAAGAAGTGATTTGTGGTGATAGTCTGACAACGTTTTGACACCGTCAGAATGTCACCTTGAAAGTCTGTTGTGACCAGACTGAGAGCCAGTCTGTGTGGTAGGATTCAGACCTTCAAAGGGCCTCTATTACCTCTGTCCAACTGGCTACTACTTGGCTAGGGTGCACAGCTGTGTCCAGGGAATCCTCATAGGCTCCAGGTGGATTCAAAGGATTAAATAAATGACATATATGGTATTCTTTCATTTCACCCCAATGTCTCTTTCCCTAAGATTGCCTTCCGATCAATCTGTCCCTCACTGCCAGCCAGCCAGCCAGACAGAAGACTCACAGACAAGTCAACCAAGACAAGACTTGATTCACACAGACTCGCTCTTTACAGCTATAAAAACTCCTACAAACCAGAGAGCAGCTCATGCACTCTTCATCGCAACTAAACAAGCGTCATTATCATAGGGGCAGTCTTCTCTCTGCAATTGATAGATCAGCAATCAGCCCCTGAACAGTCGGCTCCCCTCTGGCTCTGGATCATTTTGTACCTTTTAACCTCGGAGCAGAGCAGCCCCAGCTTTTAGTTTGACAGGCAGTAAGAGCCAGGACAGTCTGTGTAATGGGATGCTCACAGCAGGGTGGATCTGCCTGAGTCTGCCTGACTGTAGCAGGGGAACAAGGAGAGGACAGAGGGAGAAAGGGAGAGAGGGATAGATGGCCCTGGCTGCATAATGTCATCTGACTGCAGGAGAATATGGATCAGAGGGAAGATGATAGAGTGGATAGGTCGAGAGCTTAAAACTGGCTCCTGTGGATGGTGAATAGAAGGGCTAGATGAGATGGAGGGAAGAGGGAGAGAGAGAGATAGAGTGAGGCTGTCTCGCCTCAACTCAACTCTGTGGGGCCTCCAAGCCCAGAGATGACACGGCTCTTTTGTAGTTGAAAATAAAAAGTGAGAGTGTACGCTAACCTGTCTTTCTTTTATTCTTTCTTTCTTCCTGAAGGAAAGGAGACAAGCAGAGGGATCCGTTTCATACTATTGAGATGAACCGTGGGTTGAGAGAAAGCACTGTAACAGTTCCCATGTGCTGTGAAGTAGCACAATCCCCTCTTGAGTGAAGAACTCCTGAAATGTACCATAACCACGACACAGGATGTCACCTAAAGTATTCAAACAGGGCAGGGAGTTGGAGACAGTATAGATATGGAAACGTATAGATCACCCAACGTCAAGACTGAGGTGTTACTCTACAATTGGAATCGTTATAATGCAGTGACTCTGACTGAGTAAACTCCCAGCCACCGGCATCTCTCTCTCTACACAACACTGGATCTGAGAAAAAGAGAAATATCTTGGTTTTGAATCTGATGGTAATTGTTTATTTTCCAAGCTGTCGAGAATATCACAACAGTATCACTTTCCTCTCATCACAGTGCTAGTAACACACAGCCTGACACTAATGTATGTTGGTGATAAAACAACACCTCACTTTCCTCTCATCACACTGCTAGTAACACACAGCCTGACACTAATGTACGTTGGTGATAAAACAACACCTCACTTTCCTCTCATCACAGTGCTAGTAACACACAGCCTGACACTAATGTACGTTGGTGATAAAACAACACCTCACTTTCCTCTCATCACACTGCTAGTAACACACGGCCTGACACTAATGTACGTTGGTGATAAAACAACACCTCACTTTCCTCTCATCACAGTGCTAGTAACACACAGCCTGACACTAATGTACGTTGGTGATAAGACTTAAAACCTCCCTGTACTCCCCTGTGACTTCCTGACTAACACAGACAGCCAGAAGACTCACATTCCACACAATGCTTTGAATAAAATAATTTATTCTGCTTCTGTTTATCTTGTTTTGTTCTACTGCGCTTTTTGGTATTTTTCTACTCCAATGTGACTTCCTAAGAAGATTAAAGAAAGTTAATTTAATACATTTACCTTCTAGATATAAATTAAGACCACAGGAGGTTGGTGGTTCCTTAATTGGGGAAGACGAGCTTGGTAATGACTGGAGTGGAATCAGTAGAATGGTATCAAATTCATCAAACACATGGAAACCATGTGGTAGATGCCATTCCATTTGCTCTGCTCCGGACATTATTATGAGCCGTCCTCCCCTCAGCAGCCTCCTGTGATTAAGACTTCTAAAATGTCCTTCAGCCCATGCATCCATTATTTTTCAGAAAAAACAAAAGGTTGGACCAACCGACAAAGAGGACTTAGTTAGGTAGTACTTGGACCTGCAATAGGCCTAGGTCCTGCATCAATACATTAACACAAAGGAGTGGTCATTACATTAACTTTGATCAGGGCCACTTCCTAATTAGTGATAAATAAGACCCATGTCCATGTACATTAAGTACCCATACAGCCTTCTAATCAAGCGCTCCCAGTTGATGGTGTTATTGTTCAATGGTAGGACCACTGCTTGGCTTTACTGGGATCTGTTGTTCCACCACGACTAATTGCCTGATCGACAGCTCAGATAAACTCCCGTTATCGGGACGTTGGGGGTGGCTAGGCTAACTACAGCCCACTCCATCTAATGAGCTAGAGGCCAGATTGTAAAGAGAGTGTGGTTATCAATTCTAATACTTATAAAGGGACAAAGACCTCCTCACCAATGTTTAGCTGACCTTTTTATGTTAGGTTATACAGTGAGGGAAAAAAGTATTTGATCCCCTGCTGATTTTGTACGTTTGCCCACTGACAAGAAATGATCAGTCTATAATTTTAATGGTAGGTTTATTTGAACAGTGAGAGACAGAATAACAACAAAAAAATCCAGAAAAATGCATGTAAAAAATGTTATTAATTGATTTGCATTTTAATGAGGGAAATAAGTATTTGACCCCTCTGCAAAACATGACTTAGTACTTGGTGGCAAAACCCTTGTTGGCAATCACAGAGGTCAGACGTTTCTTGTAGTTGGCCACCAGGTTTGCACACATCTCAGGAGGGATTTTGTCCCATTCCTCTTTGCAGATCTTCTCCAAGTCATTAAGGTTTCGAGGCTGACGTTTGGCAACTCGAACCTTCAGCTCCCTCCACAGATTTTCTATGTGCTTCTTCTTGAGCCACTCCTTTGTTGCCTTGGCCGTGTGTTTTGGGTCATTGTCATGATGGAATACCCATCCACGACCCATTTTCAATGCCCTGGCTGAGGGAAGGAGGTTCTCACCCAAGATTTGACGGTACATGGCCCCGTCCATCGTCCCTTTGATGCGGTGAAGTTGTCCTGTCCCCTTAGCAGAAAAACACCCCCAAAGCATAATGTTTCCACCTCCATGTTTGACGGTGGGGATGGTGTTCTTGGGGTCTTAGGCAGCATTCCTCCTCCTCCAAACACGGCGAGTTGAGTTGATGCCAAAAAGAGCTCCATTTTGGTCTCATCTGACCACAACACTTTCACCCAGTTGTCCTCTGAATCATTCAGATGTTCAT
>QNTS01005403.1:0-12660 GCA_003317085.1 Hucho hucho
TCTCTCTCTCTCTCTCTCTCTCTCTCTCTCTCTCTCTCTCTCTGTCTCTGTCTCTGTCTCTGTCTCTGTCTCTCTCTCTCTCTCTCATTGTTTGTCTGTCTCTGTTCTATTAAAACTGTACCTTACACACGCTGATCTGGATCTGAAATAAAGCAGTAACCTTGTTGTGCTTGAGAGAAGAAAATTCCGCCACATTTTTTTATCAAACTACTCATGCCATCAAATATGGAGGATATGTGGTTACCGCCATGTCTCAAAGTTTAACATCTTGTTTCCATCAAACGGCTTCTCTTTCTTCTTTTGCAGCCGGAAATGTCAATTGTTTTCTGTTAACCCTCTGAAGTGCCTCTGAACAAGGCTGCAAGGGAACTTCCCAAGCCAAAGGGATCTTCATTCATTAATTCATTGAGTAATGACTGCATACATTATTCAGTATCACAGGGCAACCAAATCTCCCAATGGGAGGAGAAGAACTGAGGTATGCCTGATGCTGCTTCTTTAACCATCAGAAATATAGTAAGACCATCGACAGTGTATTGAAGGAGCATTTTGGATTATGATGGACTGTGAGAAGTAATCAGTGATCTACCTAAAACTCCAATCTAGGGTTATGCATTCTGATGCATTGCTACTTTGTAAATAGTATCTGTACCCTGCATAGTTTATACCCTGCAGTCCTACAGTATCTGTACCCTGCATAGTTTAAACCCTGAAGTCCTATCTGTACGGTGCATAGTATATACCCTGCAGTCCTACAGTATCTGTACCCTGCATAGTTTATACCCAGTAATCCTACAGTATCTGTACCCTGCATAGTTTATACCCTGCAGTCCTACAGTATCTGTACCCTACATAGTTCATACCCTGCAGTCCTGCAGTATCTGTACCCTGCATAGTTTATACCCTGCAGTCCTACAGTATCTGTACCCTGCATAGTTCATACCATGCAGTCCTACAGTATCTGTACCCTGCATAGTTTATACTCTGCAGTCCTACGCTATCTGTACCCTGCATAGTTTATACCCTGCAGTCCTACAGTATCTGTACCCTGCATAGTTCATACCCTGCTGTCCTACAGCATCTGTGCCCTGCATAGTTTATACCCTGCAGTCCTATCTGAAGTGCAAATGCTGGGTCATGAATGTAAATGTGATATAAATGTTTACCAGAGGGTGAGTGGAGAGAGAGAGACAGGTTGTCCTGGTGTTGGTCCAACTGAGGGTCACAAGTTCCCCAAACACACAACTAGAGAGGAAGAGGTAGAGGTAGAGCCAGCTGGGTTGTAGCCTTACACCACACAGTAACACAACTAGAGAGGAAGAGGTAGAGGTAGAGCCAGCTGGGTTGTAGCCTTACACCACACAGTAACACAACTAGAGAGGAAGAGGTAGAGGTAGAGCCAGCTGGGTTATAACCTTACACACACACAGACACCACACAGTAACAGACACACACAGACACACACACACACCACACACATATGCATGTATGCAGAGATGGGTAGTATATCTGCTACATGTATATGCGATATATGTGGTATGTACTTAAATACTACGGAGTATTTAGTCATGTGTGCTACTCTGGGCTGTATTTTGTAACAAATACTTTAATTTTAAAATACTTTCCAGAGTGACTTAGAAAGTTGACCGTCTCTGTAACCGCTACTTGGAATGTTTTTGCTGTTTGGGCCGGGCTACTGGGCCGGGTATTTCTGTATTTTAAAATACATTGTACATGTATTTTTTATTAAATACATATCAAAATACAAGTATTTACTAGGTTATTTTTTTATAAATTGATCTTTGTTTTTTCTAATTGCATTTAGTCATTTTTGCCCATCGCTACACACACACACACACACACACACACACACACAGTGCATATTTCAACACAAGCAAGTTATACTGCACATATGTTCACACAAACACAAGTTATGCCAATAAGATGTCTCTCTCAAAATGACTAACTTCTCTAAAACGACAGAAACGGAGTCTGTCTGTGTGTTTTTCGGAGGAGTACGGCTTAGATTTTCAAAAGACGTCCTCCTGCGGTCTTCTCAGCTATAATACATGTGAACTGGAGAATTAATTTGTCAAAATCTGTATAGCTAATCCCTTTTGGAGGGAGTTATATTTAACTTGTATAGGTCACAGTATTTCCCATGGAGGCTGGGATAAAGCAAATCAGATGGTGAATTCAGAATTTTCTGACCCAGGTGAAAACATTAGCTGTTCAAAATACCTCTTGTGAAACTTTGGGACAGGTGAGGCTTCTCTAGAACACTTACTGTAGAAAATAAAACAGATTTGTTTTCAAAGTCTTTGGTCTACTTGGTCCCCGAAACCTGAGGAGGACATTTGAAGGCAGTGCTAGTGTTTACAGTGTTTTGCTGTATGTTGAGGAGGACATTTGAAGGCAGTGCTAGTGTTTACAGTGTTTTGCTATATGTTGAGGAGGACATTTGAAGGCAGTGCTAGTGTTTACAGTGTTTTGCTGTATCTTGAGGAGGACATTTGAAGGCAGTGCTAGTGTGTGTGCTGGTGTGTAGTAACAAATAGTATCTCTTCAACAAACATTGTGGAATCGTAATTTTGGTTTCTTTACATAAACGCAGAAAAACACAGACAAGGCAAACACACGGAATAACAACAGAACAACACCAGAACAACACCAGAACAACACCAGAACAACAACAACAGAACAACACCAGAACTACACCAGAACAACACCAGAACAACACTAGAACAACAACAAAACAACAACAGAACAACAACAGAAAAACAACAGAAAAACAACAGAACACCAACAGAACAACACATAACAAAACACCAATAATCAACACCATATTCCAATCAAAATAGTTAGGAGGGCTTCTTAACATTATCCTACTTTTACTTTGCTTGGAATCATCCCCGTCTGGTGTAAGCCTTTCAGCTCATCTTCTCTCTGTCTCTCCCTCTCTCCTATTTCTCCTCAGCTGGGACCACCTATATCTTTGGGAAAGGAGGAGGCCTCATCACGTTCAAGTGGCCAGCCAACGAGAGGCCCAGCACGCGTACAGACAGGCTGACCGTAGGGTTCAGTACCTCCCTAAAGGACGGCATCCTGGTCCGGATAGACAGCGCTCCGGGCCTTGGAGACTATCTCATGCTTCACATCGTAAGTTACAGTATTCTCTTGCTTTGTTCCTTGTTCTTTTTCTATATCTCTTTCTTTATCTGTCTCTTGTTCTGGATCTCTTTCTCTTTTTCTGTCCTCCTCTCTCTCTGTCCTCCTTTCTCACTGTCCTCCTCTTTCTCTGTCCTCCTGTCTCTTTGACTCCTCTTTCTCTGTCCTCCTCTCTCTCTGTCCTCCTCTCTCTCTCTCTCTGTCCTCCTCTCTCTCTCTCTGTCCTCACTCTCTCCTCCTCTCTCTCTCCCCCTCTCTCTCTCTCTCTCTCTCTCTCTCTCTCTCTCTCTTTCTCTCTCTCTCTGTCCTCTCTCTCTCTTGCTCTGTCCTCCTCTCTCTCTCTCTGTCCTCCTCTCTTCTCCCTGTCCTCCTCTCTCAAGGGGCATGAATACTTTCAGAATGCTCTGTATATGTATGTGCAACATAGCAAAATGTTTGTGTGTATTGAAGTCATTGCCAAGACATAAAGATTATTCTGGGGAGAATGACGCAGATCTAGCATGATGAGATGGGATCAGCGTTAACAGAAGGAGCGCTACCACTCAGACACACACACACATGGATGCCTAGTTACAAATCTACACACACACACACGCACACAACACAGTTTTGTATTTTTTTCTGTTTTTTATTTAACCTTTATTTAACTAGGCAAGTCGGTTAAAAACAGATTCTTATTTACAATGACGGCCTACCCCGGCCAAACCCAGACGATGCTGAGCCAATTGTGTGCCGCTCTATGGGAATCCCAATCACGGCCGGATGTGATACAGCCTGCATTCGAAGAGTTTTCCTTGTCTTGTGAGGACTTCTGGGACCCACAAGGATAGTTAAAACCTCTTGGGGATCAGAGCACGACTTGACCGTTTTAGAAATGCCTCCCATTCAGGCGCAGAAAATAGGATATGCACATATTTGGTACCATTGGATAGGAAACGCTCTGAATTTTCCAAAACTGTTAACCATTTGTCTGTCAGTAAAACAGAACGGATATGGCAGGCGAAACCCCGAGGAATTTCTGTCCTGGAGAAAGTGGTTTTCACAGAGTGCCTCATTTGGAACCCCTCCCTTATGAAAATGCCCATAAAAGGGCATATGAATGCAGTACCTATCGCTTCCTCTGGATGTCAACAGTCTCGAGAAAGTGTTTTGATTCTGTTTGGATGAAATAGAGCAGAGAAGAAGAGGAAATAAGGAAGTGTCCCTTTGGAAGTCTATAGGAGTGGACGCGCGCTCTCGGCAAGCGCGCACTGTGTTTTTTTCCGTCTTTAGAGCTCAGTTTATATTCCGGTTGATTTATTATAGTAAATATACGTAAAAGTGTTCCTAAGGATACATTTAAAATGATGTTTGATTGTTCTTGGACAAGTTTATAGGTTTAATTTGAACGAGTTCTAGTCACGTTTCAATGGAGTAGTCGACGCTGTAGTTTCTGATTATAACGCGCGAACCAAATGGAGATTTATGGATAAAATACATGACTTTTTCTAACAAAAGAACCATGGATTGTCTTCGTTGGACACTTAGGAAGACCTCAGCAGAAGTTCTTCAACAGGTAATTGATTTGTTTTCGCTGTGAAATGTGTTATGTGTGTGCCGCGGTGGCTAATGAATTCATGGCTATGTGAAAAATATGTGAGGTGTTGTCAAATGTTGTGCTTTCGCCGTAAAGCCTTTTTGAAATCTGACAACGCTGTGATATTGCCAAGAAACAGAGCTTTTGATGAGTATGGAACACTTGTATATTGGTGGATGTTTAATAATTCAACTTTTGGATTTTGAAATTGGCGCCTGACATTTCACCTGGTAGTGTCGGGAGTGGGGCGCTAGCGCCCCAGTGATCCCTGAGAGGTTAAACAAACACACACACACACACAGACACACTCACACACACACACACACACACTTGGATGCCTAGTTACAAATCTACACACACACACACACACACACACACACACACACAGACACACACACACCCAGGCTCACACATACTCACACATACTCACACATTCTCTCTGTTTTGTCTCGCCCTATGAATAATGAAGCTGTGAATTTCCATACTGTCGTCAGTAGAATCCCTGAGAGATTGTATTGTTTTACTCTTTGTAGCTTTTGGCCCTCAGATATACTCATCAACTGTCAGAATCCATAGTGCTGCCTTTCTACCTTCCAGTCTTTCTGCCTTTCTACCTTCCTGTCTTTCTGTCTTTCTGCCTTTCTGCCTTTCTGCCTTTCTGTCGTTCTGTTGTTCTACCTTTCAGCCTTTCTGACTTTCTGTTGTTCTGCCTTTCTGTCGTTCAGCCTTTCTGTCGTTCTGCCTTTCTGTCGTTCAGTCTTTCTGTCATTCTGCCTTTCTGCCTTTCTGTCGTTCTGCCTTTCTGTCGTTCAGCCTTTCTGTCGTTCTGCCTTTCTGTCGTTCTGCCTTTCTGTCGTTCTGCTTTTCTGTCGTTCTGCCTTTCTGTCGTTCTGCCTTTCTGTCGTTCTGCATTTCTGTCATTCAACCTTTCTGTCGTTCTGCATTTCTGTCATTCAACCTTTCTGTCGTTCAGTCTTTCTGTCGTTCAGTCTTTCTGTCGTTCAGCCTTTCTGTCGTTCTGTCTTTCTGACGTTCTACCTTTCTGTCGTTCTGCCTTTCTGTCGTTCTGCCTTTCTGTCGTTCTACCTTTCTGTCGTTCAGCCTTTCTGTCGTTCTGCCATTCAGCCTTTCTGTCGTTCTACCTTTCTGTCGCTCTACCTTTCTGTCGTTCAGCCTTTCTGTCGTTCTGTCTTTCTGCCTTTCTGCCTTTCTGTCGTTCTGCCTTTCTGTCGTTCTGCCTTTCTGCGGAGTACTAGTATGTACTGTTTAGTTGGGTTGTCTGTTAGAGCTTCCCTAAGAGTATTTAAATCCCCCCCCATATATACAGTGAGGGAAAAAAGTATTTGATCCCCTGCTGATTTTGTACATTTGCCCACTGACAAAGAAATGATCAGTCTATAATTTTAATGGTAGGTTTATTTGAACAGTGAGAGACAGAATAACAACAAAAAATCCAGAAAAACACGTGAAAAATGTTATAAATTGATTTGCATTTTAATGAGGGAAAAAAGTATTTGACCCCCTCACAATAAGAAAGATTTCTGGCTCCCAGGTGTCTTTTATACAGGTAACGAGCTGAGATTAGGAGCACACTCTTAAAGGGAGTGCTCCTAATCTCAGCTTGTTACCTGTATAAAAGACACCTGTCCACAGAGCAATCAATCAGATTCCAAACTCTCCACCATGGCCAAGACCAAAGAGCTCTCCAAGGATGTCAGGGACAAGATTGTAGACCTACACAAGGCTGGAATGGGCTACAAGACCATTGCCAAGCAGCTTGGTGAGAAGGTGACAACAGTTCGCAAATGGAAGAAACACAAAAGAACTGTCAATGATCTCAAGGCAGCTGGGACCATAGTCACCAAGAAAACAATTGGTAACACACTACGCCGTGAAGGACTGAAATCCTGCAGCGCCCACAAGGTCCCCCTGCTCAAGAAAGCACATATACATGCCCGTCTGAAGTTTGCCAATGAACATATGAATGATTCAGAGGACAACTGGGTGAAAGTGTTGTGGTCAGATGAGACCAAAATGGAGCTCTATGGCATCAACTCCTCGCCGTGTTTGGGGGAGGAGGAATGCTGCCTATGACCCTAAGAACACCATCCCCACCGTCAAACATGGAGGTGGAAACATTAAGCTGTGGGGGTGTTTTTCTGCTAAGGGGACAGGACAACTTCACCGCATCAAAGGGACGATGGACGGGGCCATGTACCGTCAAATCTTGGGTGAGAACCTCCTTCCCTCAGCCAGGGCATTGAAAATAGCGCCCCACTCCCGATATTACCAGGTGAAATGCAAGGCGCCAAATTCAAAATCCAAAAGTTGAATTATTAAACATTCATCAATATACAAGTGTTTCATAGTCATCAAAAGCTCTGCTTCTTTGCAATATCACAGCGTTGTCAGATTTCAAAAAGGCGAAAGCACCACATTTGATTGTTTTAGGATAGCACCTCACATATTTTTGCCATTACCATAAATTCATAAGCCTTCACGGTTCACAGAAAACACATTTCACAGCGAAAACAAATCAATTACCTTTCGAAGAACTTCTGCTGAGGGCTTCCCAAGTGTCCAACGAAGACAATCCATGGTTCTTTTGTTAGAAAAAGTAATGTATTATATCCATAAATCTCAGTTTGGTTGGCGCGTTATAATGAGAAAATTACAGCCTCCACTCGTCCATTGAAACGTGAAGAGAACTCATTCAACTTATACCTATAAACTTGTCCAAGAACAATCAAACATAATTGTAAATGTATCCTTAGGAACACTTTTATGTATAAATAGTATAATATTTCAACCGGAATATAAACTGGGCGATAAGAAAGGAAAAAAACACAGAGCGCGCCAGCCGGGAACGCGCATTTTCTTCTGTTGACATCTGTGTGGCCACTTCCTTATTCGTCTTCTTCTATGCTCTAAAAGCAGCTAAAAAGAATCAAAACACTTTCTCGAGACTGTTGACATCCAGAGGAAGCAATAGGTACTGCATTCATATGCCCTTATATGGGCATTTTCATAAGGGAGGGGTTCCAAATGAGGCAATGTGTCAAAACCACTTTTTCCAGGACACATATTCCTCTGGTTTTTGCCTGCCATATCCATTCTGTTATACTCACAGACAAAATGTTAACACTTTTAGAAACTTCAGAGTGTTTCCTATCCAATGGTACTAAATATGTGCATATCCTATTTTCTGGGCCTGATTTGGAGGCATTTTAGTTTGGGCACGCCAGGCTCTCCAAAACCGTCACCTTGTGCGCTGCTCCCAAAGAAGTTAACCAACCATCGTATTTTGTTTGTTTTTTTGCATTGTTTGTAACTTGTTTTTTACATAATGTTGCTGCTACCGTCTCTTATGACCGAAAAGAGCTTCTGGACACAGAACTGGGATTACTCACATCAAATTGGATGAGGAGTTCTTCTTCAGTGAGTCGGACGTGAAGGATAAATTACGGACACACGACCAGGCCCAGATCCCCATGATCGGTGGGAAAGGAAACGTAGGTTTCGTGGAAAGAGATCAGGATGCCTTGTGAGGATCAGGTGACAAGTGGCTAATCTGCCCTTGCCTTCTGTTCTGCTATCTAACGTTCAATCGCTGGAAAAAGAATGGGACGAACTGAAAGCACTTACAGTGCCTTGAAAAAGTATTCATCCCTCTTGGCATTTTTTCTATGTTGATGCATCACAACCTGTCATTTAAATGGATTTTTATTTGGATTTCATGTAATGGACATACACAAAATAGTCAAGATTGGTGAAAAATATATATATTTTTTTACCTATTGAAAGAAATAACTTATTTCCCAAAATTTGAAGAAATAAAAAACGGCAAAGTGGTGCGTGCATATGTATTCACCTGCGAAGCTGCGAAGCCGCGAAGCTCCACAGTGGAGATTGGAGTATCTGTCCATAGGACCACTTTAAGCTGTACACTCCATAGAGCTGGGCTCTACGGAAGAGTGTCCAGAAAAAAAAATAAGCAAACACTTTTGTTGTTTGCCAAAAGGCATGTGGGAGACTCCCCAAACATATGGAAGAAGGTATTATGGTCAGATGAGGCTAAAATTGAGCTTGTTGGCCATCAAGGAAAATGCTGTGTCTGTCGCAAACCCAACACCTTTCATTACCCCTAGACACCATCCCCACAGTGAAGCATGGTGGTGGCAGCATCATGCTGTGGGGATGTTTTTCATCAGCAGGGACTGGAAAACTGGTCAGAATTGAAGGAATGATGGATGGCGCTAAATACAGAGAAATTCTTGAGGGAAACCTGTTTCAGTCTTCCAGAGAATTGAGACTGGGACTGAGGTTCACCTTCCAGCAGGACAATGACCCTAAGCATACTGCTAAAGCAACACTCCAGTGGTTTAAGGGGAAACATTTAAATGTCTTGGAATGGCCTAGTCAAAGCCCAGACCTCAATCCAATTGAGAATCTGTGGTATGACTTAAAGATGGATGGGGTCCGCTGGTGTACTGTACAGCAAACTTGAAGGAGCTGGAGCAGTTTTGGCTTGAAGAATGGGCAAAAATCCCAGTGGCTAGATGTGCCAAGCTTATGGAAACATACCCCAAGAGACTTGCAGCTGTAATTGCTGAAATATGGGTCTCTACAAAGTTTTGACTTTGGGGGGGTGAATTGTTATGCACACTCAGGTTTTCTGTTTTTTTGTCTTATTTCTTGTTTGTTTCACAATAAAAAATATTTTGCATCTTCAAAGTGGTAGGCATGTTGTGTAAATCAAATGATACAAACCCCCCCAAAATCTATTTTAATTCCAGGTTGTAAGGCAACAAAAATGCCAAGGTGGTGAATATTTTTCGCAAGCCACTGTACATGGATTTTATAATGTCGGATGTTTTTCCCCCAACACCACTTTCCATCAATTTGTATAAAATCAAAAGATTTTTTGAAATGAACAAAGCATGAGAAGACTTTGCCTTTGTTTTGGTTTGTTTGTTTGTCAATCAGGGTGTGCAGGGTGAATATGTGATCTGTTGTACGGTATTTGATCAGTACATTGTTTTCACTGAGGAAATGTATGAGTCTGCTGTTAATGATAATGCAGAGGATTTTCCCATGTTAGTCATTAGTGTCAAATTTGTCTCCACTTTTGTGGATTGGGGTGATCAGTCCTTGGTTCCAAATATTGGGGAAGATGCCAGATTTGAGGATGATGTTAATTAAAGAGTTTAAGTATAGCCAATTGGAGTTTGTGGTCTGTATATTTTATAATTTCATTTAGGATACCATCAACACCACAGGCCTTTTTGGGTTGGAGGGTTTTTATTTGTACTGTAGTTCATTCAATGTAATTGGTGAATCCAGTGGGTTCTGGTAGTCTTTAATAGTTGATTCTAAGATTTGTATTTGATCATGTACAGTACCAGTCAAAGGTTTGGACACACCTACTCATTCAAGGGTGTTTCTTTATTTTCACAATGTTCTACATTGTAGAATAATAGTGAAGACATCACAACTATGAAATAACACATTGGGAATTATGTAGTAAGCAAAAAAGTCTTAAACAAATCAAAATATAGCCCACTTTACCTTGATGACAGCTTTGCACACTCTTGGCATTCTCTCCACCAGATTCACCTGGAATGCTTTTCCAACAGTCTTGAAGGAGTTCCCACATATGCTGAGCACTTGTTGGATGCTTTTACTTCACTCTGCTGTCCAACTCATCCCAAACCATCTCAATTGTGTTGCGGTCAGGTGATTGTGGAGGCCAGGTCAACTGATGCAGCACTCCATCACTCTCCTTCTTGGTCGAATAGCCCTTACACAGCCTGGAGGTGTGTTGGGTCATTATCCCGTTGAAAAATAAATGATAGTCCCACTAAGCGCAATCCAGATGGGATGGCGTATCGCTGCAGAATGCTGTGGTAGCCATGCTGGTTAAGTGTGCCTTGAATTCTATATAAATCACAGACAGTGTCACCAAAATACAGATTTCCACTGGTCTAATGTCCATTGCTCGTGTTTCTTGCCCCAAGAAAGTCTCTTCTTATTATTGGTGTCCATTTGTAGTGGTTTCTTTGAAGCAATTGAACATGAAGGCTTGATTCACGCAGTCTCCTCTGAACAGTTGATGTTGAGATGTGTGAATTACTTGAACTCTGTGAAGTCTTTATTTGGGCTGCAATTTCTGAGGCTGGTAACTCCAATAAACTTATCCTCTGCAGCAGAGGTAACTCTGGGTCTTCCCTTCCTGTGGCGGTCCTTATGAGAGCCAGTTTCATCATAGCGCTTGATGGTTTCAAAGTTCTAGAAATTTTCCAAATTGACTGACCTTCATATCTTAAAGTAATGATGGACTGTCATTTCTCTTTGCTTATTTGAGCTGTTCTTGCCATAATATGGACTTGGTCTTTTTCCAAATAGGGATATCTTCTGTTTGCCACCCCTACCTTGTCTCTCTCTCCTTCTGAATCTCTCTCTTTCTCTTTCTCAATAAAATATGACATCATAGCCAGTAACACTACTCATACGTGTTCTATTTATTTCTTGATTATAAACTCTTAATGAATGCATGAATATATTTACTCCGAAATGGGTAAA
Organism: Hucho hucho; assembly: GCA_003317085.1. NCBI lineage: Eukaryota > Metazoa > Chordata > Actinopteri > Salmoniformes > Salmonidae > Hucho > Hucho hucho. The sequence continues at coordinate 11,327 of QNTS01005403.1, forward strand.
TAATTGCACTGATTGATTTGAATAGAAATTGCTGTGTTTTACAAGTGTTTCTCTAACTAATTGGTCATTGCCTTTAGAAAATAAGTTAAATTGGTCTAATGCATTTAGAATTTTTCTTCTCTGTTCAAAGTGCTTTTATCAATGATGGGGAATTAATATGTTCCAACTAATTGGATTTATTCATAAATTAGTGACCTTGTGCTGTATGGCTGGCTGCCTCCATGCCTCCACTCACAGTAAGGGGATGGATAGAACAGATTAGTCCTCTATCGTTTGTCTCTCTATCTCTCTCTTTCAATTTCTCTCACAGACAGACAAACACACCACTCACACACACAACATTTCTCTGTCTCTTTATCTCTCTCTATAACTCTCTTTCGCTCTGTCTCTCTCTCTCTTTCCTGCATCTATTCACTGGTTTTATTGGGGCTATTGAGTCTGGTCCTCAGGGCTTAGCGAGCGGTCAAAGCAATGGCACCACACCTGACCATACATGCCCTCCCTTTTCGCTCCACCACACCCTAAATTGGAACCTCTCCTGGGGAAGGGTGGATGAACCATGCCCCTGCTAATTCAGCTAAAATCTGGAGCACAAAACTGCAGTTAGGGGAATTAAGACACTAGTGTATCATTATAGGGGTTCATTCAAGCTTGGCTTTATATGGGGGAAACTACATTAAACAAAAGTATAATAGCTTATTGGCAACATATTGTTGAAGTTACAAGGACATACACTCTTAGAAAAAAGGGTTCTAAAAGGGATCTTTGGCTGTCCCCATAGGAGAACCCTTTCAGGATCCATGTAGAAGCCTCTGTTCTACCTAGAACCAACATGGATCTACCTGGAACCAAAAGGGTTCTACCTTCAACCAAAAAGAGCTTCTTCAAAGGGTTCTCCTATGGGGACAGCCGAAGAACCCTTTAAGGTTCTAGATACAGTGAGGGAAAAAAGTATTTGATCCCCTGCTGATTGTGTACGTTTGTCCAATTATCAGTCTATAATTTTAATGGTAGGTTTATTTGAACAGTGAGAGACAGAATAACCACAAAAACATCCAGAAAAACGCATGTGAAAAATGTTATAAATTGATTTGCATTTTAATGAGGGAAATAAGTATTTGACCCCTCTGCAAAACATGACTTAGTACTTGGTGGAAAAACCCTTGTTGGCAATCACAGAGGTCAGACGTTTCTTGTAGTTGGCCACCAGGTTTGCACACATCTCAGGAGGGATTTTGTCCCACTCCTCTTTGCAGATCTTCTCCAAGTCATTAAGGTTTCGAGTTGCCTTGGCCGTGTGTTTTGGGTCATTGTCATGCTGGAATACCCATCCA
>QNTS01005403.1:22870-58786 GCA_003317085.1 Hucho hucho
AATAGCAGGCCCTGTCTATGTTATGTTTTATCTCTGGTGATAACAATAGCAGACCCTGTCTATGTTACGTTTTATCTCTGGTGATACTAATAGCAGGCCCTGTCTATGTTATGTTTTATCTCTGGTGATAACAATAGCAGGCCCTGTCTATGTTACGTTTTATCTCTGGTGATAACAATAGCAGGCCCTGTCTATGTTACGTTTTATCTCTGGTGATACTAATAGCAGACCCTGTCTATGTTACGTTTTATCTCTGGTGATACTAATAGCAGACCCTGTCTATGTTACGTTTTATCTCTGGTGATACTAATAGCAGGCCCTGTCTATGTTACGTTTTATCTCTGGTGATACTAATAGCAGACCCTGTCTATGTTATGTTTTATCTCTGGTGATACTAATAGCAGGCCCTGTCTATGTTACGTTTTATCTCTGGTGATACTAATAGCAGGCCCACAACTGAAGCTCTAGTGATGTCATCAACCCTTGAGAGGAGCATTTGAACGACTCATCATGTTTTTAAACATGGCCACTAGCTTTTGAGAGGAGATTTGTATAAGCAGCTGTCACCGTGATGATGGCCGAGATGTCAGCGGCTGTAGGCGTATCCCAGAAGACACTGCTTCAAGAGTGCATGGAGGGATAAACTTGTGTTCTCTGACTTTCAATGGATCACTTTTATTCTCCCTCTTCCTCTCTCTCCCTTTCATCTCCTCCAACCTGTCCATCACCATCAAACTTTCCCAACAAAGAAAGAAAGAAAACATGCCATTTTCTCGAGCCCAAAGATGTTATTTTTTGCACATAGTCAGGGGCAAAATGAATTCATCCCAAAGTGGTGCAGAATATATTTTAGTCCAAATTGCTGTCTGTCTGTCTGACTCCCCTTTACCTTTCCAATTGGCTAACAGCAGGGGGTCGGGGGGTGACAGGGTGACAGGGTTTTTCTCAGAAATTATTTGTTTGATGTGTTTATTCACAGTGACCCCTGACATGAAGATGCCTTCAGATGGAGTTGGAGTGTATCTGTGTGAACGCCGAGCTAGAGATGACACCCAGACAGTAATAGTCAGAGTGGATAATGTGCTCTACAGGACAATGTGTTGAACAGGCATCTGGCTCAGAACTAGCCTCATATTAGGACAGATGTGCCTAAAAAATCCATTGGATTAGTATGGCCACTGTCAACAGTGACAAAGTATGCCAAATGTAAGATTTCAGAACAGGTAGACTTGATACTGATAACTAGACATGACTTGATATTTATTAATACATCTTGTCCAAGGCAAAGTTTCAAAGCTGAGCAAATCATCTACTTGATATATTGTGCTGTTGTTACAAAGTCTATGGTATGCCAAGCATCTATAAAAGCATCTGTCCATCCCTAAGCACGACTCAGATCAATTATCTCTTCCACAGAGATGGACATTGAAGTGAATAGGTCATCTAAAGAGAGCGTCATGAAACCCGAGAATACTGGCAGTTTAGTTGAAGTTCTAATAGTAGTCAGACTCGCATAGGAGTGTGAATGTATCCATTATATCCCAAGAGTAGGGTAGACAACAAGTTTGGTTCAACTGTTGTTATTATCAACCTTTACGTGGTACTAGCCCCCTAACTGGATCAGAGAGCAACTCATCCCTCCAAGTAGATGATTTGCAACTTGAATCAGTGTGGGGGTGGAGTATAGCTTTTTTCCATTGAACATTATGTAATTTATGCTATATCATTAAATAATCAGACATGGAAATTGAATGTGTGCATGTGCCTGTGTGCTTGCGTGTGTGAGTTTGTGTGTGTTAACTACTTAGGGAGCAGTGGGGTGCTACCCGGTGAAATGTGAGGCGCCAAATTCAAAATCCAAAAGTTGAATTATTAAACATTCATAAATATACAATTGTTGCATAGTCATCAAAAGCTCTGATTCTTGGCAATATCACAGCGTTGTCAGATTTCAAAAAGGCTAAAGTTGTATGCAATAGGCACAATGGAGAAGATGCTCATTTACAAAAAAAACTGCAAATCCGGATGGATTTTCCTCGGGTTTTCGCCTGCTATATCACTTATGTTATACTCAAATACATTATTTTAACACTCTTAGAAACTTCAGAGTGTTTCCTATCCTAGTACTAATTATGTGCATATCCTATTTTCTGGGCCTGAGTGGCATGCATTTTACTTTGGGCACGCCAGACTCTCCAAAACCGTCACCTCGGGAGCCGCTCCCTAAGAAGTTAATGGCATTCAGACATGGTCAGGGTGAAGGGAGAGGCGTAAGTGCAGGTCTGTGTGTGTTCTGCCCTGCTCATGTTTATATCATGAAGCCCAGTCGCTGGCGAAAGCTTGTTACCTTCTTGCTGTTGCCACGGTAATGTGTATTATTTACCGCCTTGACATGTCACCTCGCCTGTCTATTTCAGTTGATTTAAGTCCAGGTATATGTGGCAGGGGGAGATTGGGGGTGTTTTGAGTGGTTCACAGGTACTCTAAACTTTTCAAAGTAAGTTAACAGCGGCCAGCAGTACGTCTAACGCTGTGAGTCTAACTCTGTAAGTCTAACTCTGTAAGTCTAACTCTGTAAGTCTAACTCTGAACGTCTAACTCTGTACGTCTAATACTGTACGTCTAACTCTGTACGTCTAACTCTGTACATCTAACTCTGTAAGTTATCTCTGTACGTCTAACTCTGTACATCTAACTCTGTAAGTGTAACTCTGTAAGTGTAACTCTGTAAGTGCAACTCTGTACGTCTAACTCTGTGAGTCTAACTCTGTAAGTGTAACTCTGTAAGTGTAACTCTGTAAGTGCAACTCTGTACGTCTAACTCTGTGAGTCTAACTCTGTAAGTCTAACACTGTAAGTGTAACTCGGTAAGTGTAACTCTGTAACTGTAACTCTGCTCTGCTCATGTAATTACAAGTCTAAAATATTCCCAATAATGTCCCGGCAGTCATAGAGGCGAGGAGGAGAGCATGAAGTTTGAAGCTTCAGGTCACCGCAACCACACCAACAATAAAGAACAGACTGGCAAGTCCGCAGAGCTAGCAATGTAAACATGTGTTTCCCATGCCAAATAAAGCCCTTTGAATTGAACTGAGACAGAGGGAGGGAGGTAGGGAGGGAGGGGAGAGAGGGTGGGAGATAGTGAATCTTTTTTGTTCTGTACAGATTTTATGACTGCACTGGGTGTGGGTGTGTGTGTGTGTTTACTTCTCAACATTATATACAATAAATCCCTTATTATCTTGTTTTCCATAGCAATAAAAAAAGAGAATAAACAAGCCACAACTGGATACAGCAAGAGGCAAAGATAAGACAGACAAGATAAGATGTAATATAATTTGAACATTGAAATCCCTGGTCATCGATTGGTTGATTTCAACAACACCTGAAACAGTGTTTTTTAGCATACTCAGAATTGTCCTCGTCTGTAGGATGTACATGTAAAGTTAACAGGGATAAGATACAGGCACTCTTTCTAACTGACAGCCTTATTGTGTCAACTAAAGTAAAAATGTGAAGAGATTGCCTTCAAACAACTCTAAACCACATCAGCTCCCTTAGGCCACGCCCCTGTCAGTCTCAGCGCTGTTTGTCCTCTTTACCTGTCACTCCCCTTGGTCTTGATGGACAGATCCCAGAGAGCCTGACAGGAATCAAGGCAGGTAAATATAAGCAGATGAAGGAGAGGGTCTGAAAGACGAACAGATAGATACCATCAGGGGGACCAACATGCTTCCACATAGCTTCTACCCCCAAGCCATAAGACTGCTAAATAGTTAATTAAAAGGTTTCCCGGACCATCTGCACTGACTCTATGCACACTCACAAGACTATATACAGTGCTTTAGGAAAGTATTCAGATTATTTACACATTTTGTTACGTTACTACCGTATTCAAAAATGTATTAAATTGTTTTTTCCCCTCATCAATCTACACACATCTTTCAAGTCTCTCCAAAGATGTTCGATTGGCTTTAAGTCCAAGCTCTTGCTGGGCCACTCCTGCGTTTTATTGTCTGTGTGTTTAGGGTCGTTGTCCTGTTGAAAGGTGAACCTTCACCCCAGTCTGAGGTCCTGAGCACTATGGAGCAGGTTTTCATCTATGATCTCTCTGTACTTTTCTCCGTTCATCTTTATCTCGAGCCTGACTAGTCTCCCAGTTCCCCATTCCCAGCTACAACATGAATGGTCGTTTGTTAGATAAAATCCTTCTTTATATCCCAAAAAGTCAAACTACGTTTCTATTTAATCCTCAGGTACCCTAAAATGTAAATAAACTATAATATTTCATACGGAAAGAAGTATGTTCAATAGAAAAGTAAAATTAACAAGTGAGCATCCTCTTCGTTGCGCACCCACAGACTAATTTCCACTAGTAACTACCGGTTCCAAAACTCCAAATTCTTCCTCGTTTTGTAAGAAACAAGCCTGAAACCTTGAACAAAGACTGTTGACATCGAGTGGAAGCCATAGGAATTGCAATATGGAAGCTAGAATTGCATAGGACCCATACAGTGAGGGAAAAAAGTATTTGATCCCCTGCTGATTTTGTACGTTTGCCCACTGACAAAGAAATGATCAGTCTATAATTTTAATGGTAGGTTTATTTGAACAGTGAGAGACAGAATAACAACAAAAAAATACTTATTTCCCTCATTAAAATGCAAATCAATTTATAACATTTTTCACATGCGTTTTCTAGATTTTTTTGTTGTTATTCTGTCTCTCACTGTTCAAATAAACCTACCATTAAAATTATAGACTGATCATTTCTTTGTCAGTGGGCAAACGTACAAAATCAGCAGGGGATCAAATACTTTTTTCCCTCACTGTAGCTTTCCATTATCAGAGCCTGGAACCTAAAAAAAAAAGATTTAAACGAGTTTTAGTGACTCCAACCTAAGTGTATGTAAACTCCTTGCATTTATCTACCTCAACCCTTCCAAAACCCTCAGATAGAACTCAGCCGGTCCTTCCAATAGAACTCAGCCAGTCCTTCCAATAGAACTCAGCCGGTCCTTCCGATAGAACTCAGCCAGTCCTACCAATAGAACTCAGCCAGTCCTTCCGAAAGACCTCAGCCAGTCCTTCCGATAGAACTCAGCCAGTCATTCTGATAGAACTCAGACGGTCCTTCCAATAGAACTCAGCCGGTCCTTCCAATAGAACTCAGCCTGTTCTTCCAATAGAACTCAGCCAGTCCTTCCAACAGAACTCAGCCGGTCCTTCCAATAGAACTCAGCCGGTCCTTCCAATAGAACTCAGCCGGTCCTTCCAATTGAACTCAGCCGGTCCTTCCAATAGAACTCAGCCAGTTGCTAACCACCCCCCCCATCCCTCTATCCTCTTGTTGTCCTGTCTCTATCTGTCCCTTCTTGTCTTGATCGTTTTCCCTTTATTTCCCTTTCTCCTACTTTCCTCCCTACTCTGCTTCTCCTTCTATGTTTCCATCATTTCCTCTTCTTTGCCTCTCTGTCTGTGACTCCCAGGGCCTCCCCCATCAGCCTTCCAGTTCTCCCGGAACCTGTTCCTCCCCATTAAGACAAAAACAAGTTGCCAGTGAGCAGCAGACATCAAAACCAGAGAAGAAAGGATAGCTATAGCTACCTTCGACTCTAACCCCTCTTCACAGTCACACGTACACAAACTTTTGTGAAGTCTCGCTGCAGCGGGCAGTGTCCGATACCGCTGACTCTCTAACTAATGTGAGAGATTTAGCCGTGTAGCGTCGCTCACCCATGAACTATGCTTGACTTTCCAGACCCTCTCTTTTCTTCCGAACATGACTGATACTGTAGAAGGTCATTTACCCTTTGCTAAGCTCCTCCCCCGAATTTGGGGCAAACAATTGCAGGGCTCCAATGGATAGCACCTGTTGACGAGTTTGATACCACAGAGAAGCTCACGTTTCAAAAGCATGAAGGCCTGTGAGGGCAGTGGTAAAAAAGTGTTTAAATGTCAAAATAATTCAACCGTGCAGCAGCTTGTGATTCCTGAAATACAGAGCACGTTGATGGAATATTTTTCATATCCTATATAATACTTTTGTTACATTGCTTGCTAGTTCAGCTGGTTAGCTAGCTCAGTCTCATTGACCACCAAACGTTGCTAACGCTAGGTGGCTAGCAACTAAAGGTGGCTAGCAACTAAAACTACTTAAAAAATATATTTGTTAGCTAGCTAAGTTAGCCATGTTATGAATACAACTCCCATCTGCTGTCGACATCAGGATATGATTTGAGAGCACTAGTTAGCTCCAAAAGTGGTTAGTAGCTTTGACAGCATGCTGACAGTAAATTCTGAGCAATTCAGTAGCTAGCCATACTACAAGCATCATTTTATTAGGCTGAGAAGTCGGTAGCTGCAGCACAATATGGCGATCGGAGTGTGGGCAAGTGGGTGTGCAGAAAGGAAAGTAGTGGGAGCGTGGGAAGGACTGGGTGTGTCGAAAGTGCTCTGTTATAGATTAGACGGTTTTGATTGAGTTGTGTTTTTTTATTTTGTTTAATAACATGCAACTTCCATACATTGAGCTACCGTACTGGGAGAGTTTGGACTACTATTTTTAAGCCAGAGGATGAGTCTGAATCTTATATAACTGCTCGCTTTACACAAATAACTGTACATTATCAGGGCAATTGTTTATTTTTTATTAAAAGTACTGATGATGGGTGTATTGTTGCTTCATGCGTTGTATAGTATGCGTGTGATTACAGTGACTGTCACCTTGATATTGGCTACTAGGTAGCTACTTCCCACACCGTTGCCGGACAGTAGTGCTTGGCAAGCGGGAGAGAAGGGCACTGTGTCCCAGTGTTGTTGCCGATCATGCCCTCCCCATTAAGAAGACTATATGTACAGTACCAGTCAAAACTTTGGACACACCTACTCCTTCCAGGGTTTATTTTTTACTGTTTTCTACGCTGTAGAATAATAAGGAAGACTTCAAAACTATGAAATAACATGGAATCATGTAGTAACCAAAAAACAAATCAAAATCTAATTTATATTTCAGATTCTTCAAAGTAGCCACCCTTTGCCTTGATGACAGCTTTGCACACTCTTCGCATTCTCTCAACCAGCTTCACCTGGAACGCTTTTCCGACAGTCTTGAAGGAGCTCACACTTATGCTGTGCACTTGTTGGATGCTTTTCCTTCACTCTCCGGTCCAACTCATCCCAATTGCGTTGAGGTCGGGTGATTGTGGAGGCCAGGTCAACTAATGCAGCACTCCATCACTCTCGTTCTTGATCAAATAGCCCTTACACAGGCAGGAGGTGTGTTGGGTCATTGTCCTGTTGAAAAACAAATGATAATCCCACTAAGCACAAACCAGATGAGATGGCGTATCGCTGCAGAATGCTGTGGAAGCCATGCTGGTTAAGTGCACCTTGAATTCTCAATAAATCACTGACAGTGTCACCAGCAAAGCACCCCCACACCATCACAGCTCTTCCTCCATGCTTCACGGTGGGAACCACACATGCGGAGATCATCCACTCACGTACTCTGCGTCTCACAAAGACACGGCGGTTGGAACCAAAAATCTTACATTTGGACTCATCAGACCAAAAGACAGATTTCCACAGGTCTAATGCCCATTGCTCATGTTTCTTGGCCCAAGCAAGTCTCTTAATCTTATGGGTGTCCTTTAGTAGTGGTTTCTTTGAAGAAATTCGACCATGAATGCCTGATTCATGCAGTCTCCTCTGAACAGTTGATGTTGAGATGTGTCTGTTACTTGAAATCTGTGAAGCATTTATTTGGGCTGCAATTTCAGAGGCTGGCAACTCTAATGAACTCTGCAGCAGAGGTAAATCTGAGTCTTCCTTTCCTGTGGTGGTCCTCTTGAGAGCCAATTTCATCATAGCGCTTGATTGTTTTTTGCAACTGCACTTGAAGAAACATTCAAAGTTCTTGACATTTTCCAGATTGACGGACCTTCATGTCTTATAAGTAACGATGGACTGTAATTTCTCTTAACTTATTTGAGCTGTTCTTGACATAATATGGACTTTGTCTTTTTACAAATAGGGCAATGTACTGTTTCCCACCCCTACCTTTTCACAACACAACTGATTGGTTCAAACTTATTAAGAAGGAAATAAATTCCACAAATTAACTTTTAACAAGGCACACCTGTTCATTGAAATGTATTCCAGGTGACTGCCTCATGAAGCTGGTTGAGAGAATGCCAAGATTGTGCAAAGCAATCATCAAGGCAAAGGTTGGCTGCTTTAAAGGATCTAAAATAAAATACAATTTTAAATTATTTAACTTCTTTGGGAGCAGCGCACGAGGTGACCGTTTTGGAGAGCCTGGCGTGCCCAAAGTAAAATGCCTCCCATTCAGGCCCAGATATGCACATATTTAGTACCATTGGATAGGAAACATTCTGAATTTTCTAAAAGTGTTAACATTTTGTCTGTGAGTATAACAGAACGGATATGGCAGGCGAAAACCAGAGGAATTTCTGTCCTGGAAAAGGTGGTTTTGACACAGTGCCTCATTTAGAACCCCTCCCTTATGAAAATGCCCATATAAGGGAATATGAATGCAGTACCTATTGCTTCCTCTGGATGTCAACAGTCACGAGAAAGTGTTCTGATTCTTTTTAGATGCTTTTAGAGCATAGAAGAAGACGAATAAGGAAGTGGCCACACAGATGTCAATAGAAGAAAACGCGCGTTCCCGGCTGGCGCGCTCTTTGATTTTTTCCTTTCTTTCGCCCAGTTTATATTCCGGTTGAAATATTATACTATTTATACATAAAAGTGTTCCTAAGGATACATTTAAAATTATGTTTGATTGTTCTTGGACAAGTTTATAGGTATAAGTTGAACGAGTTCTCTTCATGTTTCAATGGAGGAGTCGACGCTATATTTTCTCATTATAACGCGCCAAACAAACTGAGATTTATGGATATAATACATTACTTTTTCTAACAAAAGAACCATGGATTGTCTTCGTTGGACACTTGGGAAGCCCTCAGCAGAAGTTCTTCAAAAGGTACTTGATTTGTTTTCACTGTGAAATGTGTTTTCTGTGAACCGTGAAGGCTTATGAAATTATGGTACAGGGAAAAATATGTGGGGTGCTATCCTCAAACAATCAAATGTGGTGCTTTCGCCGTAAAGCCTTTTTGAAATCTGACAACGCTGTGATATTGCCAAGAAGCAGAGCTTTTGATGACTTGGTTACTAAATGATTCCATATGTGTTATTTCATAGTTTTGATGTCCTCACTATTTTTCTACAATATAGAAAAACCCTTGAATGAATAGGTGTGTCCAAACTTTTGACGGGTACTGTTTGTATCAAGGTGGCATCTAAATTGTTTGAAATAAAATAATGTGAGATTTTTTTTTTGCCATATTAGCTAACTGTGATACAGCTGCCCAGTAAAAAGCACCAGATGCCCAATTAGCTGATTTGCTTTTCATACACCCACTCCTTCAACACACCCACTCGTCCATACTCCGGTCGTCATATTAGGATGCAGCTATCCACCTGTTTTTGTTGGCTATTTACCATGTTCTTGCCTTTCCAGTGTTGAATACACATCCCCACTCATAATATACAGCATATTTTTCATGATTTTGGTAAATCAAGCCAGTGGTCAACATTTCAGATCCATGAACATTATATCAAAAAAATTTCAACATTTAAGAATGTTGTATTTTGGTTGTTTGGATGTCCATTGATTGCGATGACCCAACGTTAGAAATTCAACTATTCACACCTGTCTTTAACGGCGAACTGGAAGCTTATATCTGTGAGGGAGTACTTTATAGTTTTACAGGGCCCTAAACTTTTCTATCATTTTGACAATGTGTAAAAAAGGTATGTTTGTACAGTCAAAGTCCAAAGTTTACATACACTTAGGTTGGAGTCATTAAAACTCGTTTTTCAATCGCTCCACAAATGTCTTGTTAACAAACTATAGTTTTGGCAAGCCGGTTAGGACATCTACTTTGTGCATGACACAAGTTATTTTGCCAACAATTGTTTACAGATTATTTCACTTATAATTCACTGTATTACAATTCCAGTGGGTCAGAATTTTACATACACTAAATTGACTGTGCCTTTAAACAGCTTGTAAAATTCCAGAAAATGATGTCATGGCTTTGGAAGCTTCTGATAGGCTAATTGACATCATTTGAGTAAATTGGAGATGTACCTGCGGATGTACTTCAAGGCCTACCTTCAACCTCAGTGCCTCTATGCTTGACATCATGGGAAAATCAAAAGAAATCTACCAAGACCTCAGAAAAAAAATTGTAGACCTCCACCAGTCTGGTTCTTCCTTGGGAGCAATTTCCAAACGCCTGAAGGTACCACGTTTATCTGTACAAACAATAGTACGCAAGTATAAACACCATGGGACCACGTAGCCGTAATACCGCTCAGGAAGGAGATGCGTTCTGTCTCCTAGAGATTTGCACGAAAAGTGCAAATCAATCCCAGAACAACAGCAAAGGACCTTGTGAAGATGCTAGAGGAAACAGGTCAAAAGTATCTATATCCACAGTAAAACGAGTCCAATATTGACATAACCTGCTCCAAAACTGACTTAAAAAAGCCAGACTACGGTTTGCAACTGCACAAAGATCATAGTTTTTGGAGAAATGTCCTCTGGTCTGATGAAACAAAAATAGAACTGTTTGGCCATAATGACCATTGTTATGTTTGGAGGAAAAATGGGGGAGGTTTGCAAGCCGAAGAACACCATCCCAACCGTGAGGTACGAGGGTGGCAGCATCATGTTGTGGGGGTGAAAGAAATAAAAGCTGAAATAAATCATTCCCTCTACTATTATTCTGACATTTCACATTCTTAAAATAAAGTGGTGATCCTAACTGACCTAAGACAGGGAATTTTTACTAGGATTAAATGTCAGGCATTGTGAAAAACTGAGTTTAAATGTATTTGGCTAAGGTGTATGTAAACTTCCGACTTCAACTGTGTGTGTCACCTCTGCAATGCAGGTATAGTTGAATGGAGCCCCTGAATTGGCAATCACTGCAAGACAGATCAATGGGAACAACCTAGAAGAAAAAGAAACGCACACCTATATGGGCGAGGTGCTGGCTAGCGGAGTGGAAAACTTGAAAATGAAGAAGAGCCGCACACTCTAGGAGCTCAGATGCAAAAAATATTTTATGTCCAACGTTTCGACAGACAAGCTGTCTTCATCAGGGTATAATCACAAACACTGCGGGGTGACTCGTTTATATAGTGCCAACGGACACACACACATGTGTCTGTAATCATGGCCAAGTGTGGCCTAATATCATTGGTTAATTCTGAGATATTATGGCATACAAAGAACATACAAAAATCGAATGGATAGCATACGATCATAGATTAGATTTAGGCTACATAAGCCTACAAACAATCACAATGGCAGTCACAATCACAAGAATGGTTTCAGATCAAAGTCTATGTTGAGACCAAAGGGAGCGAGGGTCTTTAAATTAAAGATCCAGGCAGCCTCTCGTTTTAACAATAAATGATCGAGGTCCCCCCCTCTCCTAGGGAGGGTGACATGTTCAATGCCAATATAACGCAGAGACGAAATCCAGTGGTTTGCTTCCAAAAAATGGGCTGCAACTGGGTAAGTCAAGTTTTTGCACCTAATGGTGCTACGATGCTCCGAGATACGTACTTTTAATTCGCGCTTTGTTTTACCCACATAATTTTTACCACAAGGACAAGTTATAAGATAAATAACTGCCTTAGTGGAGCACGTAATAACACCTTTGATTGGGATCTGTTTCCCTGTTTTGGGGTGTTTGAAGGATCTACATTTATAAGTGCCATTGCATTGAGCACAGCCATTACACTTGTAATTTCCATCCAGTAGGGGCGCAAATAGACGTTGTTCAGGAATATCTTGGGGTGGTAAATCAGATTTGGTCTCTGAGATTTCTGCCCCGCGAGAATACGACCAAGGGAAGGTCCGAAAACACATTACCGAGACTATCATCGGATTTTAGAATGTGCCAATGCTTGTGAACGATTCCCTTAATTTGTTCAGAGCACTTTGAATAGCAGGTGGTTAGAACGCAAGAATGCTTCTTTTTACGAGACTGACCTTGAAAAAGGTCATGTCTCGTTTTGTTTTGAATTTTCTCAATGGCAATATTAATCTGATCATTTTTGTACCCCCTCTCCTTGAATTTTCTTTGCGTCTCAGCCATATTTCTGTCGAAATCTGATTGCCTTTTGCAAATTCTTTTGATTCGATAGAATTGGCTGTAGGGCAAACTACACATTATTAATCACAACTAAATTTCTCTGAAGGTGCCATGCAGTTTTCACCAAAATATGAAGTAGCAAGAGGAGTAGAAGTCGTAAATCAAAAAATAAATATGGCACTATTCAAATCAACCCATTTCAGTATTCAGCGGTAGCTGTCAATATTTACCTGGTTATTCAAGTGAACCCATTTCAGTATTCAGCGGTAGCTGTCAATATTTACCTGGTCATTCAAATGAACCCATTTCAGTATTCAGCGGTAGCTGTCAATATTTACCTGGATATTCAAATGAACCCATTTCAGTATTCAGCGATAGCTGTCAATATTTACCTGGTTATTCAAATCAACCCATTTCAGTATTCAGCGATAGCTGTCAATATTTACCTGGTTATTCAAATCAACCCATTTCAGTATTCAGCGGTAGCTGTCAATGTTTACCTGGTTATTCAAATTAATCAATTTCAGCATTCAGCGGTAGCTGTCAATATTTACCTGGTTATTCAAGTGAACCCATTTCAGTATTCAGCAGTAGCTGTCAATATTTACCTGGTCATTCAAATGAACCCATTTCAGTATTCAGCGGTAGCTGTCAATATTTACCTGGTTATTAAAATGAAACCATTACAGTATTCAGTGGTAGCTGTCAATATTTACCTGGTATTTCAAATAAACCCATTTCAGTATTCAGAGGTAGCTGTCAATATTTACCTGGTTATTCAAATGAACCCATTTCAGTATTCAGCGGTAGCTGTCAATATTTACCTGGTTATTCAAGTGAACCCATTTCAGTATTCAGCAGTTGCTGTCTATATTTACCTGGATATTCAAATGAACCCATTGCCTTGAGCTGCAGAACAACTTGATCTATTTTCTGATTTCTTTCCACAAATCACAGTGTTGACAGGGAGACAAATTGCAGGGAAGGGAAGAGTGAGTTTGAATGAATGGTACTCTGTATGTGGTGCTAACACAATCATGACTCAAATTTGAGAAAAAAAATAGATTAAAATGACAGCTTATTCACACTGCTCCTGAACAAACCTATTGGCAGTTCTATTCCAGGTAGAATAAATACAGTGCTGATAAAGGAACCTAGAATAAGATTTCTTCAGGGATAGTTTTCATCCCCAGTTTGATATAGCTTCCAGCCATCCATAATGTAAGGAAGAGCATAGAAATGATTAACTTCATCAATAGCGATACTGAATATCAGTTATGATGTTGGAGCACATATGTATCCTTGTTCTCAGTTCCTGACAGTGTGTGTCAGTGACAGTGAGTGCCCTGTCTTGTCCTGTCCTGTCCTGTCCTGTCTTTTCCTGTCCTGTCCTGTCCTGTCTTGCCATGTGTAAACCATACTTTATGGTCAGCATTTCAGATTCAATACAAGGTCATTTCGTATACTCTCCCACCTCTCCCTTCAGCTCTCTCACTCTCGCCGCTCTCTTCATCCCTCCTCACTCTCTCTCTCTCTCTCTCTCTCTCTTTCTCTCTCTCCCCACTCTCTCTCTCTCTCTCTAGCTCTCTCTCTCTCCTTCCATCTCTTGTTTTCTCTCCCTCCATTCCTTTCCTCTCGAGGAATGTCAATCCAGCAAGTTCCCAGCAGATTAAAATGGCCTGGCATCTGTCTGTGTTTGCAGCATACTGCCTGGCTTGGCAAGCACAGCAACAGTGGCAGCAGCAGCAACAACAGCCACAGCAGACAGTGAATTAGAAGGCTCGTTCTGCCTCATCAACACCTTTGATATCTCCATAAGCCACAGCCACGGGAGCTCCTGAGTGTTAGTATGTGTATGTCTATTCTTCATCTCCCAGTGATGGTAGTTTGGAAACGGTTAATGGATGATAGCATATGGTTTAGTCCCCCTCTCTGTGAGAGTATTGAAGGAGTTACTGCTGGTTTATTCCCCCTCTCTGTGAGAGTATTGAAGGAGTTACTGCTGGTTTATTGCATCTCTCTGTGAGAGTGTTGAGGGAGTTACTGTTGGTTTATTCCACCTCTGTGAGAGTATTGAAGGAGTTACTGCTGGTTTATTCCCCCTCTCTGTGAGAGTATTGAAGGAGTTACTGTTAATTTCTTCCCCCTCTCTGTGAGAGTATTGAAGGAGTTACTGCTAATTTATTGCCTCTCTCTGTGAGAGTGTTGAGGGAGTTACTGTTGGTTTATTCCCCCTCTCTGTGAGAGTGTTGAGGGAGTTACTGCTGGTTTATTCCCCCTCTCTGTGAGAGTGTTGAGGGAGTTACTGCTGGTTTATTGCATCTTTCTGTGAGAGTGTTGAGGGAGTTACTGCTGGTTTATTGCATCTCTCTGTGAGAGTATTGAAGGAGTTACTGCTGGTTTATTGCCTTTCTCTGTGAGAGTGTTGAGGGAGTTAGTGCTGGTTTATTGCCTCTGTGAGAGTGTTGAGGGAGTTAGTGCTTGTTCATTCCCCCTCTCTGTGAGAGTTTTGAGGGAGTTACGGCTTGTTTATTGTCTCTCTCTGTGAGAGTGTTAATGGGGATTACTGCTTGTTCATTCCCCCTCTCTGTAAGTGTGTTGAGGGAGTTACTGCTGATTGTCAAAGTCATGAGCTTGAAAGTTGTTTTGCGGCGATGCAGTGTTGAGTCGGCTGATGTGGAAGACGTGAAGTTGTCTTTAAGTATTCATTTAGTGAGTATGAGTCTGTGCTTTATCTCACCCTCTTGTCCTAACTCTCTTTTTCTCTCTCTTTCTCTCTCCTCTCTCTTTCTCATTCTTTCTCTCTCTCTCTTTCTTTCTCTTTCTCATTTTCTCTCTTTCTCTCACTTTCTAATTCTCTCTCTTTCTCATGCTCTCTCTCTTTCTCCTTCTCTCTCTTTCTCCGTCTCTCTCTTTCTCCTTCTCTTATTCTATCTTATTCTAATGATACATTTAGCTGACCTTCTCCTGACTAGTAACCTTTTCTCAGATTCCAGTTAATGTTTAGAGCCATCCATTTTGTTTTCTCTCCCAACGAGGTCTCAGGGCAATTCACATTACTCTGCACGTAAATCTGTGGTACTCCATTTAGTATTATATGTTACGTTAAGTTAGGTTACAATATAAATGGATTAGTGGTCGATATTTTACCAACTGCCTCAGACCACTCATAGAAAAGATCAGAGCGTTGTTAGATGCGTCTTTTCCCTACCGGTTCTCCACTAAACCTAGCATTCAGATGTTTATCTGTCTCTCTGTGACCGCTGACAACTTTAAAACGAAGTTGACTACAAATTCAACATTTTTGTATTTGCAATTGTGACGTGCAAGCGAATGATAAAAAGATGCTTCAAATTAAAACCAAGGTGACTGCATTAAAAGATAAATACAGTAGGCCTGTAGGTAGCCGACTCCATCGTAAATTGTGGAGAAGAGTTTAGTCGGCTAGCACACATAGGCACACATACAGTGCCTTCAGAAAGTATTCACACCCCTTGACGTTTTCCACATTCTGTTACGTTGCAGCCTTATTCCAAAATGGATGAGAAAAAAAATCCTCAGCAATCTACACACGATACCCCATAATGACATCACAATACCCCATTATGACAAAGCAAAAAAACAGTTTTTTGGAAATTTTTGCAGATGTATAAAAAATAAATAAACTGAAATACCTAATTTACAGAGATGCAAAGAAAAAGCCATATCTCAGACTGGCCAATACAAATAAAATATTAAGATGGGCAAAAGAACACAGACACTGGACAGAGGAAATCCTGGAAAGCCAGCATCCTGGAGTCGCTACTTCACTGTTGACGTTGAGACTGGTGTTTTGCGGGTACTATTTAATGAAGCTACCAGTTAAGGACTTGTGAGGCGTCTGTTTCTCAAACTAGACACTCTAATGTACTTGTCCTCTTGCTCAGTTGTGCACCGGGTCCTCCACTGCTCTTTCTATTCTGGTTAGAGCCAGTTTGCGCTGTTCTGTGAAGGGAGTAGTACACAGCGTTGTATGAGATCTACAGTTTCTTGGCAATTTCTCGCAAGGAATATCCTTCATTCACAGATTCTCTGAAGAAAACAAATTAAATGAGTCACAGTCTGCCCTATTCAACACATTATCGTAGAACAGGCCCTATTCAAACACATGTAACCTTTATTTAACTAGGCAAATCAGTTAAGAACAAATTCTTATTTACAGTGACAGCCTACACTGGCCAAACCCAGGGACTCCCAATCACGGTTGGTTGTGATGCAGCCTGGATTCAAACCAGGGTGTCTGTAGTGACACCTCTAGCGCTGAGATGCAGTGCCCTAGACCCCTGCGCCAC
Source organism: Hucho hucho (assembly GCA_003317085.1). Lineage (NCBI taxonomy): Eukaryota > Metazoa > Chordata > Actinopteri > Salmoniformes > Salmonidae > Hucho > Hucho hucho. Next base: position 39,405 of record QNTS01005403.1, read on the forward strand.
TCGGAACCCCCCAACAGCCCTTCTTCTACGCATAGTCACTTTAACTAATCTCATATTACCTCAAATTGTCCGACTAACTGGTGCCCCCGCACATTGACTCTGTACTTGTATCACCTGTATATAGCCTCGCTACTGTTATTTAAAAAAATATATATTTATTTACTTATCTATTGTTTACCTAATACCTAGATTAAACCCCTAATACCTAGTTTAAGCCCGTAATTGTGGCCCCCACTCGTGCTTCCAACATGCATAGTGCATAAACACGTCAATAGGTACATACAGTTGAGGTGAGTTAAATGTTATTTTTGTTAATAATACGGCTCCGCTTTGGTAAAATGATTCTGTCACCACTGGGCTAGAGCTTGAACCTGAAAATACCTCTCTCTGTCTGAACACCAAACTACCAACCTTACATGTCTCAATTATCTAGCATTAGTTAAATTGCCTATGTGAAAAGACAAGTGTTTAAGACTTCATTTTGTTGATAATTGTTCAAAATTCTTGTCAATTTGCTATTTTAAAGCAAATGATAAATCATGCCATTTGAGATTTTTACACTAAACTGTTATTACCTGTCATGGCAGTTAGCAATGCCATGTCTTGTATAATACATCAGTTGAGACACCACTTTGTCCTTGTACACTGTGTCTCGTGTGTGTTGAAAAGATCAATAACACGGTGGGCTTGGGTCAGAGTAACTGCCATTATGAACTAATGTAATCATATTTCCTTATACCCAACGCAAGATGTTGACTCACCCATAATTACTGTGAAAAGTGTGTTTTCATAATCACACTACGGTTTAATCAACTTCATTATTGTAAAGTGGCCAAACTTTACAAAAACGTTTCTACTCTTTGCCGGAAAATTGTTTGTGCTGCTATTGAAGAAAGAACTGTCTGTTTTTATTGTTCATTGACTTCTAGCTAACCCCAGCCTTTCATTGATGAAACACTTGTCACCTCTGCTTTATTTTCCCTCTCGGCTCCCATCTCTACAGACAAACCTCCATTATGTTATCAGCAGTTTACACGCCATTCTCTCACAGAGCGCCTTGTTCATTTCTTAAACACTTATCAATTTGTGCAGGTGATACCATGGAATCACCCTGCCATCCCTGTGTGTTCAGCACTCCAGCACACTGCCACGCTCCAAGGGATGGATCTCTATTATACGCCTTTCTTTATCTTGCTGTGGAGTCAGGCGCGTTAAATGGCAGCTCCATTAGGAGAATATCTCAAAGGGGCCATGGTGATGGAGTGTTGCCTTTGGTTTCATTCACTGTTTAAAGGAGTCCCCAGATGCTCCTTGAAGCCTGCCCATATTTCATGGCTAATTATGTTGTTTATTTTTTTATTTGTTAAGGATATTCACTGTGAACAATTCAATGAGGAGGCGTTTTAATAAGCTTATCACTACATATCATCACTATCATCACAACAACATATTTGACTGCTTTGGAACTAACACATTTTCAACAGATTTCGTGAATAAACTGTTTGGAGATTTGAAGCTTCCATGACTTTATAGATTAAACCCATCTCTGAATGTTTTATTGAATGAGAATCACTTTAACAGTACTATGAGAGAGGAGGGAAGGATTCAGACTAAATGAAAGCTGTGTGCAAAACGGTAACATTTGCTGCGGGTGTAAACATGTGGGTGGTATTTAAACCACGCTCTTTGATGTTACGAAAATGTTGAAACGAGCGTGAGGAAAGCCTATGATCAAAAAGTAAAAATACACTGACTCGCTTTTGATTCCAATTTCATAAAGAGCGGGGAAAAAGATCTGACTAAATGCTTTTTCTGTGTTTCCACCCGTTTTCATCATGTGAGTTATCTAAGAACTCAATATGTTCCCCTCAGTTTAAATACATCACCAGGACGTTACACAGAAATACATACTGTTAGAAGTCACATTTTCATTTAAAATTCAGACCTCCTACAAAACCTGTATCTTCAAAAAGATAGCAAACACAGTTAGCAAATTTGCATTATTTCAAATAAGTTATTATATAGAATTATTCCTTAATCAATCTCAATCCCGCTGTTATTACTGACCAAATGACTGTAGGTGTACAGTATCTTCTACTTCCTCTCCGATGTCTTCTAAACGAACTTGAGAGCCCTGGCCTAGATTCCGCCCAGGCCTTGCTCTGATCGTTGGTGATGAATGCACAACACATCTCCCTCGATACTATTCATCATCTGGCCATAGACTCTGATCTGTATACAGATGAGAAGGTGATTCCAGCTTTGATTAACTACAGAGGAAGTATGAGGGAAGTAACAACAGGTTGAGAGAAGAGAAGCTAGAGGAAGGGGATTATTGTCTATCCTGTTGTTTAGTCACTTTACCCATACCTGTATGTACATACGTACCTCAATTACCTCGTAAACCTGCACATCGACTCTGTACTGGTACTCCCTGTACATAACCATTTAATTACCTCGTATCCCTGCGCAACGACTCAGTACTGGTACTCCCTGTATTTAGCCATGTTATTACCTCGTATCCCTGCACAACGACTCAGTACTGGTACTCCCTGTATTTAGCCATGTTATTACCTCGTACACCTGCACATCGACTCAGTACTGGTACTCCCTGTATTTAGCCATGTTATTACCTCGTACACCTGCACATCGACTCAGTACTGGTACTCCCTGTATTTAGCCATGTTATTACCTCGTACACCTGCACATCGACTCAGTACTGGTACTCCCTGTATTTAGCCATGTTATTACCTCGTACACCTGCACATCGACTCAATACTGGTAATTCCATATATTTAGCCATGTTATTATCTCTTACCCCTACACATCAACTCTGTACTGTTACTCCCTGTATATAGCCATGTTATTACCTTGTACTCCCTGTATATAGCCATGGAATTACCTGGTACTCCCTGTATATAGCCATGTTAATACTTGGTACTACCTGTATATAGCCATGTTTTTACCTGGTACCCCTGCACATCAACACGGTACTGGTACTCCCTGTAAATAGCCATGTTATTACCTGGTACCCCAGCAAATTGACTCGGTAGTGGTGCTCCCTGTATAAAGCCATGGTATTACCTGGTTCTCCCTGTACATAGCCATGTTATTACCTGGTACTCCCTGTATATAGCCATGTTATTATCTGGTACTCTGAACATTGACTCGGTACTGGTAATCCCTGTAAATAGCCATGTTATTACCTGGAACTCCCTGTATATAGCCATGTTATTAAATTGTACTTCCTGTATATAGCCACGATATTACCTGGTACTCACTGTATATAACCATGTTATTACCTGGTACTTCCTGTATATAGCCACAATATTACCTGATAATCCCGGTATATAGCCATGTTATTACCTGGTACACCACACATCGACTCGATACTGGTACACCCTGTATATAGCCATGTTACTTTCTGGTTCTCCCTGTAAATAGCCATGTTATTACCTCGTATCCCTGCACATTGACTCCGTACTGGTTCTCCCTGTATATAGCCATGTTATTACATGGTACTCCCTGTATATAGCCATGTTATTACCTGGTACTCCTTGTATATAGCCATGTTATTACCTCGTATCCCTGCACATTGAACTGGTACTGTTACTCCCTGTATATAGCCATGTTATTATCTGCTACTCCCTGTATAAAGCCACATTATTACCTGGTACTCCCTGTATATAGCCATGTTATTACCTGGTACATCATGTAGTGATACATTTATTACATCCACTTTTTAATTATTAAAGTGGCTAGAGATTTGAGTTGCTGGCCGAACGGCATAGGCAAGATTCAGTAGATGGTATAGAGTACAGTGTATACATTTGATATGAGTAATGTTGGATATGTAAACATTATACACAAAATTGTTTAAAATTTTATATTATTTAAACAAATCAAATACCAGTTATGATGCATCCTTAGCTATCCTTTTATGAATATTAGCGATAATATTTCACTCGGATGGTCACCTAAACGTTATAAAAGGAAAATACAGTGAGGCGCGCATTCAGTCTCGCGCCCGACCATTTCCTGTTCCTATCCATTCCTCTTACTCCATTCACTCCCAGTCTTTGTATATAGACTGTTGACATCTAGTGGAAGCCATAGGTACTGCAATCCAGGAGCTGGATTGCCTTGAAGTCAATGGGGAGAGTGTCAAACAGAGCAAAGGTCACCAAAAACTGCATTTCCGGATGGATTTTCCTCGGGTTTTCGCCTGCTATATCAGTTCTGTTATACTCACAGACATTATGTTAACACTTTTAGAAACTTCAGAGTGTTTCCTATCCAATAGTACTAATTATGTGCATATCCTATTTTCTGAGCCTGAGTGGCAGGCATTTTACTTTGGGCACACCAGACTCTCCAAAACCGTCACCTCTGCTGCCGCTCCCTAAGAAGTTAACATGACTCACAGCTTTTGATGACTATGCAACACTTGTATATTGATGAATGTTTAATAATTCAACTTTTGGATTTTGAATTTGGCGCCTTACATTTCCCCGGGTAGTGTCGGGAATGGGGCGCTAGCGCCCCAATGATCCCTAAGAGGTTTTTAAATGCTGAGCTGTAGTCGATGAACAGCATTCTTACATAGGTATTCCTCTTGTCCAGATGGGTTAGGGCAGAGTGCAGTGTGATTGCGATTGCGTCGTCTATGGACCTATTGGGACGGTAAGCAAATTGGAGTGGGTCTAGGGTGTCTGGTAGGATGGAGGTGATATGATCCTTGACTAGCCTCTCAAAGCACTTCATGATGACGGAAGTGAGTGCTACGGGGCGATAGTCATTTAGCTCAGTTACCTTAGCTTTCTTGGGAACAGGAACAATGGTGGCCCTCTTGAAGCATGTGGGAACAGCAGACTGGGATAAAGATTGATTAAATATGTCCGTAAACACACCAGGCCAGCTGGTCTGCGCATGCTCTGAGGACGCGGCTAGGGATGCCGTCTGGGCCGGCAGCCTTGCGAGGGTTAACACATTCAAATGTTTTACTCAAGTTGGCTGCGGAGAAGGTGAGCCCGCAGGTTTTGGTAGCGGGCCGTGTCTGTGGCACTGTATTGTCCTCAAAGCGAGCAAAGAAGTTGTTTGGTTTGTCTGGGATCAAGACATCGTGGTCCACGACGGGGCTGGTTTTCTGTTTGTAGTCCATGATTGACTGTAGACCCTGCCACATTCCTCTCGTGTCTGAGCCGTTGAATTGTGAGGGCGTTTCCTGTTTTAGTTTCTGTCTGTAGGCTGGGAGCAACAAAATGGAGTCATGGTGTCAGGCTTGTTGAAAGGAGGGCGGAGAATGGCCTTGTATGCGTTGCGGAAGTTAGAATAACAATGATCCAGGATTTTCCCGGCCCGGGTCGCACATTCGATATGCTGATAAAATTTAGGGAGCCTTGTTTTCAGATTAGCCTTGTTAAAATCCCCAGCCACAATAAATGTAGCCTCAGGATATGTGGTTTCCAGTTTACATAGAGTCCAGGTATATAGCCATGTTATTATCTGGTACTCCCTGTATATGGCCATGTTATTATCTGGTACTCCACTGTATATAGCCTTGTTATTACCTCGTATCCCTGCACATCGACTCGGTACTGGTGCTTCCTGTATATAGCCATGTTATTACCTCGAATCCCTGCACATCGACTCGGTCCTGCTACCCGTGAGTATAGCCATTTTATTACCTGGAACTCCCTGCATATAGCCATGTTATTACCTGGTACTTCCTGTATATAGTCATGTTATTATCTGGTATTCCCTGTATATAGCCATGTTATTACCTGGTACTTCCTGTATATAGCCATGTTATTAGCTGGAACTCCCTGTATATAGCCATGTTATTACCTGGTACTCCCTGTATATAACCATGTTATTACCTGGTACTTCCTGTATATAGCCATGTTATTAGCTGGAACTTCCTGAATATAGCCATGTTATTACCTGGAACTCCTTGCATATAGCCATGGTATTACCTGGTACTCCCTGCATATAGCCATGTTATTATCTGGTACTCCCTGTATATAGCCATGTTATTACCTCGTATCCCTGCACATTGACTCGGTACTGGTATTCCCTGTACATAGCCATGTTATTACCTGGTACTCTCTGGATATAGCCATGTTATTATCTGGTACTCCCTGTATATAGCCATGTTATTACCTGGTACTCCCTATATATAGCCATGTTATTATCTGGTACTCCCTGTATATAGCCATGTTATTACCTTGTATTCCTGCCCATTGACTCGGTACTGGTACTCCCTGTACATAGCCATGTTATTACCTGGTACTCTCTGGATATAGCCATGTTATTACCTGGTACTCTCTGTATATAGCCATGTTAAAACCTGGTACTCTCTGTATATAGCCATGTAATTACCTGGTAGTACAATTTGATTTGATGCTGATTAGCGTTAAGAGTCTCATTTTGGAACATGTTATTTGGAATGTTATTATAAGTATCACCAGAATTGCAGATAATTGACTGATTTTGACAAATTGATTGTGGTTGGTTTAGATTCTTTTGGATCGGAAAAATGCAACGGGGATGCCATAGAACTAGTAATACTTCTATATCCAGATGGTGACATTTAGTTCTTCCCATTAGCCACTATAGAGTCAGGTTGCTACCTGGTTGGTTGATAATCACAGGTTGGTTTAGAGTGAGGAGGTGGAATTGGTCACCTGCCCGTTGACGTCTGTTCTCTTCCAACATGTGACTCTGTGAGCCTTCACTGCTCATTAATCTAGCTTATCTCTGTTTACTTTGGCTTATTCAACACCATTGATTTTTGCAGGTATATATATATATATATATATACTGTATGTGGGTGTGTATGTGGGTGTGTTTGTGTGTGTGTGTGTGTAGTTATCCAGCAGAAGGGGGCCTTTAAGGTTAATATAATGGATTATTCAAGGACTGAATAATAAACGAAGAGAGCTAGAGAATTGAACCTTGAATTTCTTAGTTTTCTTTTGCTTCTTCCAGTGACATTCCACAGACTCTAAGCAATAAAGTTATACACATTTAGCATTTATTCATTCGATTACCTCGTTTTTAGCAATATGATCGGAGCATTTAGAACAAAACAATTGATGCACTACAACAAACAGTAATTTATCAACAACAAAAAAGTCCATCCCTGGAAAATGTTTCAGAAATAAATAAAGAAAATCACTAAATTGACGATTTTGTTTTTTCTTCCAGGAACAAGGGAAGATTGGTGTGACGTTTAACATCGGCACAATGGACATCAGCGTGAGAGAGAATAGCACACCAGTGAATGATGGGCTGTACCACGTGGTACGCTTCAGCAGAAACGGGGGTAACGCCACACTCCAGGTGGACAACTGGTCTATCAATGAACACTTCCCAGGAGGTATGGACCCTCCCCCCTCACCCCCACACACACCTGCATGGTTTCACCTGTGCTGCGACCTACACATGCAATTGTAGGGTTACCTGTGTGGTAAACACACCATACATGACAAGTTGTAAACTTACCCCAACCTCACTGGACCACACGCTGCTGAGCTCCTTCCCGGAGACCACCCTGGAGTAGAGCGTCAACACCTGTACTACTCCTTCTGTTCTCCACTATACTGTTTCTCTTTCAGCTACTTCAAGCTTTTAAATGCTCCGTTGTCATTAGACTACAAGCAGAGTGACTGTCAAACCCAACCAATACCTTAACCGTTACACCATGAGATCCGGACCTCTTGTCGAAGTCGCTAATTGTTGGGTTAAAGTCGCTACACTGTGTTTGCAATTAAGGCACAATAAAGGCCTTTTGGCAGTGCTATGTCAAGGTTCAGAAACCAGAGAACGATCTATTAGGCTGTGTTTACACAGGCAGCCCAATTCTGATATTTTGCCCAGTTATTGGAAAACGATCTGATCTAATTTGTTCGAAAGACCAATTAGTGGCCAAATATCAAAATGGGTCTGCCTGTGTAAACCCTGCCTAACAGACATGAAATGTGAATGATCGGCATATCTTCGAGGAACACCCTGATGAATGCAATATGTCAGAATGCTTAGTTTTAGTGATACTATACACTCTTAGAAAAGAAGGCGCTATCTAGAACCTAAAAGGGTTCTTTGGCTGTCTCCACAGGACAATCCTTTTTGGTTCCAACCAAAATGGGTGCTCCTATGGGGACAGGCGGAGAACCCTTTTGCAACCCGTTTTCTAAGAGTGTAATATCATTTTTGGTGTTGTCTAGTGAACTTTAAAAATGTTTGGTTTTATATTAACTATAATATCATATTTATGGTGTTCGCTAGTCAACTTTCAGAATGCTTGGTTTTACATATACTATACTATCATCTATATGCTATTGCCTCGTCAACTTTCAGAATGCTTGGTTTTATAGATACTATTATATCATATATATGGTATTGTCTAGCCAACGTTCAGTATCCATTGAGTTACAAGACAGCTTTCACATTTCCAGAAGGTCCTGTGTTAGGCTGTCTTGTCCCTCTTCTCTATCTATCAGCCCATGTATTAGGCCAGGCTGTGATATAAGGACTTCAGACTTTGCCTTAGGGACCATAAGCAGTTCTTTGGAGTGGAATTCTGATTTAACCCAACTAAGCTCTCCAGCTGTTTTGTGATTGAATGAAGATGGACATTGAATTGGAATCGACTTCCGGCTCCCTGAGTTTTGCAATGGAGCTATCGCTTCTCAGGACTGTTCGTGATGCCTCAACAGTTGGTTCATTTAGAGGTAGGAAGAGCAGTCAGAGTACTCCTGGTTTTCCCTCCCTCCTTCCTTTCCTCCCTCCCTTCTTCCTTCCTTCCCTCCATCCGTCCCTCCGTCCCTTTACCTCCTTCAATCAAATCAATCACATTTATTTATAAAGCCCTTCTTACATCAGCTGATGTCACAGAGTGCTGTACAGAAACCCAGCCTAAAACCCCAAACAGCAAGCAATGCAGGTGTAAAAGCACAGTGGTTAGGAAAAACTCCCTAGAAAGGCCAGAACCTAGGAAGAAACCTAGAGAGGAACCAGGCTGTGAGGGGTGGCCAGTCCTCTTCTGCCTGACGGGTGGAGATTATAACAGAACATGGCCAAGATTTAAAAATGTTCATAGATGACCAGCAGGGTCAAATAATAATAATCACAGTGGTTGTCGAGGGTGCAACAGGTCAGCACCTCAGGAGTAAATGTCAGTTGGCTTTTCATAGCAGATCATTCAGAGTATCTCTACCGCTCCTGCTGTCTCTAGAGAGTTGAAAACAGCAGGTCTGGGACAGGTAGTATGTCTGGTGAACAGGTCAGGGTTCCAAAGCCGCAGGCAGAACAGTTGAAACTGGAGCAGCAGCACGGCCAGGTGGACTGGGGACAGCAAGGAGTCATCAGGCCAGGTAGTCCTGAGGAATGGTCCTAAGGCTCAGGTCCTCCGAGATAGAGAAAGAAAGAGAGAAAAAGAGAGAGAGAATTAGAGAGAGCATACTTAAATATACCATTAGTATCCCCCTTGGAAACATCTCATTTGGCATGTGATGTCTCCTTGTTGTCTTCCTGTGTTGAGTACAGTAACAGTGCAGTACAGAACATCTCCCATAAGAATTGTCTTCCCTCTCACCTTCCACTGTTAGGGTCCCTTTAAAAATAAATTTCTCTCTTTCTTCTATATTAGTGAGTGCATACATTTTCAGACTTTTTTTGTACTGGTCCCCCTGTCTACAAACTCTCGCTCTCTCTCTCTCTCTCTCTCTCTCTCTCTCTCTCTCTCTCTCTCTTTTTCTTTCTCTTTCTCTTTCTCTTTCTCTCTCACTCTCTCTCACTCTCTCGCTTTCTCTCTCTCAATTCAATTCAAAGGGATTTATTGGCATGGGAAACATGTTTACATTGCAAAAGCAAGTGAATTAGAAAAGTGAAATTAACTTGTAACATTATAATAACAGAAGTTCCAAAATAATAAAGACATTTCAAATGTCATATTATGTCAATATACAGTGTTGTAATGATGTGCAAGTAGTTACAGTACATAAGGGAAAATGAATAAACATAAATATGGCTTGTATTTACAATGGTGTTTGTTCTTCACTGGTTGCCTTTTTCTTGTGGCAACATGTCAATAATCTTGCGTGATGTGACTGCACACTGTGGTATTTCACCCAATAGATATGGGAGTTTATCAAGATTGGATTTGTTTTCAGTCACAGTGGTCAGGTATTCTGCCACTCTGTATTCTCTGTTTAGGGACAAATAGCATTCCAGTTTGCTTAGTTTTTTGGTTAGTTCTCTCTAATGTGTCAAGTAAATATATTTTTGTTTTCTCATCATTTTGTTGGGTCTAATTGTTTTGCTGTTGCTGTCCTGGGGCTCTGTGATGTCTGTTTGTGTTTGTGAATAGAGACCCAGGACAAGCTTGCTCTTCTCTAGGTTAATCTCTCTGTAGGTGATGGCTTTGTTATGGAAGGTTTGGGAATCAATTCCTTTTAGGTGGTTGTAAAATTTAACGGCTCTTTTCTGGATTTTGGTAAATAGCGGGTATCGGCCAAATTCTGCTCTGCATGCATTATTTGGTGTTTTACATTGTACACGGAGTATTTTTTTGCAGAATTCTGCATGCAGAGTCTCAGTTTGGTGTTTGTTCCATTTTGTGAATTCTTGGTTGGTAAGCAGACCCCAGTCCTCACAACCTTAAAGGGCAATGGGTTCTATAAATGACTCAAGTATTTTTAGACAGATCGTAATTGGGATGTCAAATTTTATTTTCCTTTTGATGGCGTAGAAGGCCCTTCTTGCCTTGTCTCTCTGATCATTCACAGCTTTGTGGAAGTTACCTGTGGTGCTGATGTTTAGGCCAAGGTATGTATATTTTTTTGTGTGCTCTAGGGCAACGGTGTCTAGATGGAATTTGTATTTCTGGTCCTGGCAACTTTACCTTTTTTGGAACACCATTATTTTTGTCTTACTGAGATTTACTGTCAGGTCCCAGGTCTGACAGAATCTGTGCAGAATAACTAGGTGCTGCTGTAGGCCCTCCTAGGATCGGCACAGAAGCACCAGATCGTCAGCAAACAGGAGTCTGTTCAGATTCTAGTAGCGTGAGGCCAGGTGCTGCAGACTGTTCTAGTGCCCTCGCCAATTCGTTGATATATATGTTGAAGAGGGTTTGGCTCAAGCTTTATCCATGTCTCACCCCACGGCCCTGTGGAAAGAATTGTGTGTTTTTTGCCAATTTTAGCTGCACACTTGTTGTTTGTGTACTTGGATTTCATACTGTCGTATGTTTTTCCCCCAACACCGCTTTCCATCTATTTGTATATCAGACCCTCATGCCAAATTTAAAGAATATTGCACCACAACAAACCTGCCAAGAGAGGGCCACCCACCAAAACTCACGGACCAGGCAAGGAGGGCGTTAATCAGAGAGGCAAGAGACCAAAGATAACCCTGAAGGAGCTGCAAAGCTCCAAGGCGGAGATTGGAGTATCTGTCCATAGGACCACTTTAAGCCGTACATTCCACAGAGCTGGGCTTTACAGAAGAGTGGCCTGAAAAAAGCCTTTGCTTAAAGAAAAAAATAAGCAAACACGTTTAGTGTTTGCCAAAAGGCATGTGGGAGACCCCAAACATATGGAAGAAGGTACTCTGGTCAGATGAGACTAAAATTTAGTTTTTTGTCCATCAAGGAAAATGCTATGTCTGGCACAAACCCAACATCTCTCATCACCCCGAGAACACCATCATGTTTTTTTCGGCAGTGACTGGGAAACTGGTTAGAATTGAAGGAATGATGGATGGCGCTAAATACAGGGAAATTCTTGAGTTTCAGTCTTCCAGAGATTTGAGACTGGGACGGAGGTTCACCTTCCAGCAGGACAATGACCCTAAGCATACTGCTAAAGCAACACTCGATTAAGGGGAAACATAAATGTCTTGGAATGGCCTAGTCAAAGCCCAGACCTCAATCCAATTGAGAATCTGTGGTATGACTTAAAGATTGCTGTACACCAGCAGGAACCCATCCAACTTGAAGAACCTGGAGCAGTCTTGCCTTGAAGAATGAGCAGAAATCCCAGTGGCAATATATGCCAAGCTTATAGAGACATATCCCAAGAAACTTGCAGCTGTAATTGCTGCAAAAGGTGGCTCTACAAAGTTTTGACTTTGGGGAGGGGAGGGGGGGAATAATAGTTATGCACGCTAAGCTTTCAGTTTTTTGTCTTATTTCTTTTTTTTCACAATAAAAACTATTTTGCATCTTCAAAGTGGTTGGCATGTTGTGTAAATCAAATGATACAAACCCCCCCAAAATATATTTTTATTACAGGTTGGAAAGCAACAAAATAGGAAAAATGCCAAGGGGGGGTGAATACTTTCACAAGGCACTGTAAAACAAAGAACAAACATCAAAAATATATACATAGTCAGTTACAAATCAGAATGTAATGGATTCTCCAATTACATTGAATGAACTACAGGACAAAGTACAAACCCACCAACCCAAAAAGGCCTGTGGTGTTGATGGTATCCTAAATGAAATTGTAAAATATACAGACCACACATTCCAATTGGCTGAACTTTAACTCTTCAATATAATCCTCAGTTCTGGCATCTTCCCCAATTTTTGGATCCAAGTACTGATCAACCCAATCCACGAAATTGGAGACAAATTTGACCACAATAACTAACATGGGATATGCGTCAATAGCAACATTGGGAAAATCCTCTGCATTATCATTCATTTTCAGATTAGGAAAGCCTGTAATTCAACAGTCATTGATCTCCCTTCCCTACTGTAATATCAATGTCATTTACAATCTAACTGCTTCTTAGGGCACAGCACTGGGGAACTTGAAATGACACTTAAAATGTTTGAGAGTATGTGCCTGAATAAAGGACTTCTATACTGCGACAATCAGCCAAAGTAGGCACATAAAATGAATGGCCAGTCCTTTGTGTTGTTGATGGGTTCGCTGATTTCTCAGTCACTCAGTGACCTCTTCATCAGGTAATAGACAGCTATGACACTGGATGGGCTGACACTGGATGGGCTGACACTGGATGGGCTGACAATGGATGGGTTGACACTGGATGGGCTGACACTGGATGGGCTGACACTGGATGGGCTGACACTGGATGGGCTGACACTGGATGGGCTGACACTGGATGGGCTGAAAATGGATGTTCTGACACTAGATGGGCTGAAACTGGATAGGCAGAAACAGGATGGGCTGAAACTGCTACTGTACATGGCCTAGTGTAGTAGAGACTTTGTAAGTTACTAAGAGTCTGCTAAATGACAATAATGTAAAGTGTTTGCTACCGTCGAGGACCTAGATTCTCTGGGTTCTTTTGCAGTTTGAAAAATGTCTAGGATATGGGAAGAGGTGATAGTTGGGTTAGAGACTGGTTGGACTTATCAGATGTTTAAGGGAACTGTCACGCCCTGGCCATAGAGAGCCCTCGGGGTTCTCTATGGTGTTTTAGTTCAGGACGTTGTTAGGGGGGTTTTCTAGATGGTATTTCTATGTTGGTGTTGTGTATGGTTCCCAATTAGAGGCAGCTGAAAATCGTTACCTCTAATTGGGGATCATACTTAGTTTGTCCTTTTCTCTGAGTGACCAACCTAATCTGACATAGGGTACGGTATCCATTTTAGGACACCCTCAGTCTCAAGCATCAAACCTTGTTCGTAAAGTTTAGTGCTTATTGTCACTGTTTGTCCCATACTTCCAAAGGATGCTTCGTCTTTGTTTTCCCTGGTGTTTTTAAGATAGACATTTAATGCCTCTCTAACTTAAACAGCCATTTACAGCCATCTACAGTAGCAGACTGTAAAGTTAAACTTTTTCATGTGCCGCTTTGGGGACTATAAAGCTTATTCAATCTAAAGACGGGGAAATGGACCAAGGTGTTCAGTGGTAACGGCGCCAAACATCTGTGCTTTATATTTTCTTAATGCTTGGAGGTATTAATCCTTAATGTCTCCTTGGCAGCTCTATCCCAAACTCTATGATTGCCTAGCTATTACAGCTGACCTCTCAACCGTTTTCCAGGGGAGGGAAGGGCACATATTACTACTTATTTCACCAGAGGCTCCAGGCTTTAGAAAGTAGAGGGAATTAAGGGTCCGAAGTGCCAATAGAAACGTGTAATAGAAAACTAGAATAGAAAACTTTTACGCACCAATGTTTTTGTTAGCAAGGTGCTTCTAGTAGGTTGGTACAAGATGTGAGTGTACCCGCCATGAATACTAGTGGTTTACAAATGTCTAGAATGATCGTCGACTTATCATAACTTGGTGTTCTAAATGATGTCATAGTTAATGACATGGACGTTGACTCAATAGAATAGGATTATGTTAAACTTGATGTAAACTCCTACATAGTGCACGTACAATTTGTCTATGGCTGGCTTTGAAAGACTCTGATCTCTCCACCATGTCAGTGGTCTCCGATGGAAGGTAAGGGATTAACTGACACCTGCTGACCCATGCATAAAAAGGGACACTATTGCTCACGACCTTCATTACTGTTTGGGCCGGGAGCCATTCTCAGATGACGAGCGATTTTCCAGAAGTATTCAGGAACACTGCCAAGATTCTGATTGAGACCAAACTGAACGTAGTGTGTCTGTTCACTCAGCCTTACTCTCATAGGCCATCTGTTAGGGTCCATTTAAAAAAATACTTCTCTCTCTTTCTTCTTTTCTCTTCCTCTCCCTCTCTCTCTCTCTCTCTCTCTCTCTCTCTCTCTCTCTCTCTCTCTCGCTCTCTCTCTTTTCTCTCTCTCTCTCTCTCTCTCTCTCTCTCTCTCTCGCTCTCTCGCTCTCTTGCTCTCTTTTCTATTTCTCTGTCTGAATTAGCACATATACAGTTGTGTGTTTATGTAACAATGTGAAAAGGCAGAGTTTTTGTACTTCTTCAGAACAACGGCAGTGGGTGTGAGAATTAGCAACACATTGCTATGGACACCTTACCTGTAAACACAGGTGCCATCTAATTTACATATCTCAGTGAGAAGAGGTTAGGTTTACTCACTGATACCCAACCAGAAAAGGGAGTGTGGCATATCAAGAAACAGCATGATCATTACACAGGGGTACCTAAAATGTGCAGTTTTGTTACACAACACAATGCCACAAAATGTCTCAAGTTTTGAGGGAGTGTGCAATTAGCATGCTGACTGCAGGAATGTCCACAAGAGCTTTTACCAGAGAATTTAATGTTAATTTCTCTACCGTAAACCGCCTCCAACGTCGTTTTAGAGAATTTGGCAGTACGTCCAACCGGCCTCACATCCGCAGGCCATGTGTAACAACGCTAGCACAGGACCTCCACATCCAGCAACTTCACCTGTGGGATAGTCTGAGACAGGCACCTGGACAGCTGATGAATCTGTGCCTTTGCACAAGCATCTGCGTGCTCCTCATCCAAACTTGGGTCTTGACCTGAATGCAGATCGGCATCGTAATCGACTTCATTTGTCAGATTCTCAACTTCAATGGCCACTGGCACGCTGGAGAAGTGTGCTCTTCACGGATGAATCCCGGTTTCAACTGTACCGGGCAGATGGCAGACAGCGTTTATGGCATTGCGTGGGCGAGCGGTTTGCTTATGTCATCGTAGTGAACAGACTGGCCCATGGGGTTGGGTTATGGTATGGGGCAGGCATAAACTACGGACAACGAACACATTGCATTTTATCAATGGCAATTTTAATGCACAGAGATACCATAACAGGATCCTGAGGCCCGTTGTTGTGAGATTCATCCGCCGCCGTCACCTCATGTTCCAGCATGATAATGCACAACCCCATGTCGCAAGGATCTGTACACAATTCCTGGAAGCTGAAAATGTCCCAGTTCTTCCATTGCCTGCATACTCGCCAGACAAGTCACCCATTGAGCATGTTTGGGATGCTCTAGATCGACGTGCACGACAGCGTGTTCCAGTTCCCGCCAATATCCAGCAACTTCGCACAGCCATTGAAGAGGAGTGGGACAACATTTTCACAGGCCACAATTAACAGCCTGATCAACTCTATGCTCATGCGCTGCATGAGCCCAAATAAACTGACAGTATCTTGTGTTCACACCAGATACTGACTGGCTTTCTGATCCATGCCCCTACCTTTTTTTAAGGTAAAATGCATATCTGTATTCCCAATCATGTGAAATCCATAGATTAGGGCCTAATAAATGTATTTAAATGAATGGTTTCCTTATACGAACTGTAACTCAGTAAAATCTTTGAAATTGTTGGGTTTACATTTTTGATCAGGATTGAGGAGAGAACAAAGAGTCAATGAGGACACCTTCAGACAGGGACAATGAGGACACCTTCAGACAGGGACAATGAGGACACCTTCAGATAATGACAATGAGCACAGACAGTGACATTGAGGACACCTTCAGACAGGGATAATGAGGACACCTTCAGACAGGGACAATGAGCACAGACATTGAGGACACCTTCAGACAGCGACAATGAGGACACCTTCAGACAGAGACAATGAGGACACCTTCAGACAGGGACAATGAGCACAGACAGTGACATTGAGGACACCTCAGACAGGGACAATGAGGACACCTTCAGACAGGGACAATGAGCACAGACAGTGACAATGAGGACACCTTCAGACAGGGACAATGAGACCTTCAGACAGGGACAATGAGGACATCTGCAAACAGGGGCAAAGCTTTGGAAAACACACAGAGAAAAACCATAGTTGACCATAGACATCATGGCAACCAATAAAAAAAATTAAGCCAATTAGACAGCCATAGATACAACTAAGTCAATTCCCACGACAGCACTCACAGACTTTAGAGGTGTTCATGAATACTGTCTGATTGCTGGAAATCCATGGAAAGTATAACTCCCGGTTTGGAGTGGACGTTTTAGCATCACTTTGAGTAAGACTGTGTATTTTGCCAGCAGTATACTTCAGTAGAAAGGTAAATGTGTATACTCGTATATATTCGGAGAAATATTATTTATTTAAGGACATACTGTACATGGCCTTTGTGAGGCCAGTGCCATGCAGACTAGGCTGTGTAATGCATGGTGATGTCTCTATGTTGGCCTCAGCCTCCCCTTCAGGCCTCAGTAGCCAGCGGCAGAAAATGGTTGACAATTACCTCCGCCATTGGGCTGTTCTGTCCTGTTACCCGGGTTACGGTGGCCAGGGTCCCCGTGTGTGGCAGTCAAATCACTGGATAATGTCGGTGGCGTCGGGGCACCTGCTGGGACGGCATGTGGTGAACAATCTCTCTAGAACATTTTGGTGTCTGCTTTTAATGGAAAAGACACGGACAAGCTCATCTCTGACCTTATGGATACTTGCACATTCCAATTTTAAAAAGTTTTTCATTCCTTTCTTCTTGCTTTTCGCACTTGCTCTTGTTATGACATGAAATTTGGACTTGGAAAGGATTGTCGTCATTGTGAACACAGACAGTCTTTGGACAATCTAGAAAGATGCCGGATTTACCTCGTTGTTAGCTCATGATTTATCCTGTTTGGTTGTTGTTCAGTAGTTTTTTTTTTGGTATTGTATTATTGTTGTGTCACATTACTGATTGAATTATGGTTCATTGTGGAGCTTAGAACGACCACCTGTTGAGTGGTCGTGTTTTTGTGTCCGTAGTGTTGTTGTGTTGTTGTGTCCGTAGTGTTGTTATGTTGTTGTGTTCGTAGTGTTGTTATGTTGTTGTGTTGATGTGTCTGTAGTATTGTTGTGCTGATGTGTCATTGTGTTGTTGTGTTGTTGTGTCTGTAGTATTGTTGTGCTGTTGTGTCTGGAGTGTCGTTTTGTTGTTGTGTCCGTAGTGTTGTTGTGTCAGTTGTGTTGGTTTGTCTGTAGTGGAGTTGTGTATGTAGTGTTGTTGTGTCGTTGTGTCAGTTGCATTGTTGTGTTGTTGTGACCATAGTGTTGGTGTGTTGTGGTGTCCATTGTGCTGTTGTGTCCGTAGTGTTGTTGTGGTGTGTTGTTGTGTCCATAGTGTTGTTGTGTCCGTAGTGTTGTTGTGTCCATAGTGTTGTTGTGTTCGTAGTGTTGTTGTGTCCGTAGTGTTGTTGTGTCTGTAGTGTTGTTGTGTCCGTAGTGGTGTTGTGTCCGTAGTGTTGTTGTGTCCGTAGTGTTGTTGTGTCCGTAGTGTTGTTGTGTCCATAGTGTTGTTGTGTCCGTAGTGTTGTTGTGTCCATAGTGTTGTTGTGGTGTGTTGTTGTGTCCATAGTGTTGTTGTGTTGTTGTGTCTGTAGTATTGTTGTGCTGTTGTGTCTGGAGTGTCGTTGTGTTGTTGTGTCCGTAGTGTTGTTGTGTTGTTGTGTCAGTTGTGTTGGTGTGTCTGTAGTGGAGTTGTGTATGTAGTGTTGTTGTGTCGTTGTGTCAGTTGCATTGTTGTGTTGTTGTGACCATAGTGTTGGTGTGTTGTTGTGTCCATTGTGCTGTTGTGTCCAAAGTGTTGTTGTGGTGTGTTGTTGTGTCCATAGTGTTGTTGTGTCCATAGTGTTGTTGTGGTGTGTTGTTGTGTCCATAGTGTTGTTGTGTCCGTAGTGTTGTTGTGTCCATAGTGTTGTTGTGTCCATAGTGTTGTTGTGTCCGTAGTGCTGTTGTATTGTTCTGCCAGTAGTTTTTTCACTTTGTCCAGTATACAATTGAGTCTGCTTCAAAATCCTTTTGACAGATTTTTCAGATCCGTCTGAAAAGCCCATTCTTGTTGCCTTGGTTCAGGAAAGCAGGACCTGTTTCCAAATGTTAATTAAAGCTCCAATATGTAACTTCTTGTGCAACGTGACCAAATTCACATAGAAATATGAGTTATAGCTCTGTCAGTCTCATTGAAAGCGAGTCTAAGAATTGGTAGATCTGTTAAGTGTGCGCTATTTCTGTGCTTCCCGTTCTTAAAAATGATGTTTGATTTGTTTGTAGAAAGTGTATAGGTATAATTTGAACGTGTTCTCTTCACGGTTCAATGGGCGACTCAACGGTGGATTTTATGATCATAACGCGCCAGCCAAACGGAGATTTATGGATATAATAAATGACTTTTTCTAACAAAAGAACCATGGATTGTCTTCGTTGGACACTTGGGAAGCCCTCAGCAGAAGTTCATCAAAGGTAAGCGATTTTATATTAGCGATTTTATGCGTTTTGTGAGACCCGTGTTGGGTTATGGATTTATGCTAATGCGTAAATATTAGAGGTGCTACCCTCAAACAATCAAATGTTGTGCTTTCGCCGTAAAGCCTTTTTGAAATCTGACAACGCTGTGATATTGCCAAGAATCAGAGCTTTTGATGACTATGCAACACTTGTATATTGATGAATGTTTAATAATTCAACTTTTGGATTTTGAATTTGGCGCCTCACATTTCACCGGGTAGTGTCGGGAGTGGGGCGCTAGCG